>LOJH01024617.1:8787-19046 GCA_001685095.1 Ellobius talpinus
AGAGAGAGAGAGAGAGAGAGAGAGAGAGAGAGAGAGAGAGAGAGAGAACAGATCTCCAAAGACTCCAAATCTCAAGTTCCCAGAGTAACTGTAAAAATTTCTGGAGAGGGTTGAAGGGGAGGGGAGAGGCAGGAAGGGGAGGAGAGAAAAATATAAAGCTCACTAAAAGTTTCTGGAGAAACTGAGTCTTTAGTCCATTGGTATCAGTATGATTTACCAAGCACAAGGGTCATGTATGCCACAAGGACCTCACATGCAACAAATTTAATAATCAGCTTGGGAGTTTCCCAAGTTAGGAGGCACAAGCATGAGAGTAGAGAAAGCAAACTTTATTCAGTGGTATATTGTAAACATGTAATAAACTGCTTTAGTTCATAAATTATAATTTGTATTTAACACGGCCTGGTAAATAAAAATTTCCATCTTAGGATATATACTGATGCTATAACACCAAATATACATGATATATGATATATATGATTTATATGAGTTATATGATACTATAACACCAAATAAAATATGAATGTCAGTCACCTTAGCGCTCACAGTCAACAGCAGACTTCATTATCTGTAGAGCCACCTGCCATGTGTGGTGCTCTCCTTAAAAACTCATTCCCTTTACTGCAGTTTCAAACATGTGAAGAACTATTTTCTAGATCCGTGGCTTATATAGACTATCAGCTTATTCAGCATGGCAAAAAGAACAGTTAAAAAGATGGAAGAATTACCCTGCAGCATGAAAGAAAATATTCATAGACTATATGTTCCACTTTCATTCTACTGCTGTGACAAATACAATAACCAAAAGAAACTTTGAGAAGGAAATGGTTTACTTAATCTTACACTTCCAGGTCTCACAATCCATCTTTGAGCAAAGCCCAGGCAAGGAAATAGAGAAAGGACTGATTATTTGTCCATTTAACCTTAACCTCTGACTAACGGATTCACTCACAGATGAGGAAGAACAGCAGAAACCAGAGAGGAATTCTACTTGATGACTTGTTTGCTTGGGCTTATGCTTAGCTAGCTTTCTTACACAGCTCAGGACTACCAGCTCAGGGAATGGTTCCACTGACAGTGGGCTAGGCATTTCTACATTTATTAACAAGAATGGCTGTATTCCCCACAGATATGCCTACAAATCAATATGATTTGGACAACTTTCCTTTCAGGTAAGCCTAGGTTATGTTAAATGGACACTTGGAGCTAACCAGGACACGATGATCTCAAGAGAACTCAATATTGGAGATATATTAGAAACTAAAAGATAAAGCCTGAACAGCAAAAGAAATAAGTAATTCAGTTTAAAATAGGCACAAAATGGAAATGGACATTTAGCAGAAGAAGACACACAAATGGTTTAAGAGAGTATGAAAAATGCCAATAAAATCCACAATAAAATAACATCTCACTCCAACTTGAGTAGCTACTGTGAAAACAGAAAGGGCAACAAGTGCCATAAGAGAAGGAAACCCATTCACACAGGTGCTTGGGATATGAACTAGCAGCTGCTATGGAAAACAGTACGAGTGTTCTTTAAGCATACAAACATAACAACTTCTCCATGACTCAGTGATCCCACTGCTGAGTGGTGCAGCACTGCATATTACACGCAAGAAACTGAAATGACCTCAATATCCACCAACTGGTAAACGGACAAAAGAAAGGTGGTGCATACGCTCAACTCTTTCATTTAAAAAGATAAAACTGCAGCAACACGGACAGGGGATAAGAAGTCCTGATAAGCTATTGCATGGTGGTGTCGCTACAGATAACAGCATATAGTATATTTTAAAAAGCTAGACATGGGGCTGAGGAGATAATTCAGTTAGTAAAGAGCTTGCTGCACAAATGAGGACGAGAGTTTGGATCCTTAGCACCCACATAATAAACCAGGTAGAGCAGGACACACCTGCAATCACAGTGCTGTCAGGGTAGAGATAGGAAGATTCCTGGAGGTTGCTGGCCAAAATCAGTGAACTCTTGGTTCAGTGAGAGATGCTCTAAAACATCAAATGGAAAGAGATTAGGGAAGCTACTCAATGTTGACCTGCATCCTCCATGAATGTGCACACATGTGCTCCTACAAACATATGTGCACCCACATATAGGCATGTACATTGCACAAACACACACACACAAGCTTAAAGAAAGATTTTTGAATGTTGAATGATTTCATCACGCAGAAAAGATAAACTCTTTGTGGTTAAATGGCAAAATGAGATATACTTGTTTTTGGTTTTTTTAAAGAGATAAATATTTGAAGAAATAAATATATTTTCATGATGTGAACATTATGCAATATATACATCTATCAAAACATCACATAGCACCTCATAAATATGCACAAATATTATGAGAAAGTGAAAAAGAACATCAACTTAAAAATGGTGGATGTAAATAAATAAGCATTTTTCTAAAAACTACACCACATAAAATGGTTTGGTAAATCATCTCATTACAAATTCTGAAGCTCTTACTTTGCTTCCTAGCCCTCCTAATGAAACTGAAATGCACAAAGGCTTAATTATACTCTGGTGTTCATGCTGTGATCCACCTTTTAGGTCAGACTAAGAAATATTTTATGGAGGCCCTTGGTAATTACAACTTCTTGCATGAAAGAACTGAAATGTTGCCACCTTGCAAAGACATCCTGTTAAGGGAGTATTTCAAGTAAGGCTCTACACTATTTGAAGCTTATCTTGGTTTGGGGAAAGGAAAAGGAAAACAAAAGTAATCAGGCCAACAAAAAGTCTGCTAGCTTCTTATGAAAACACTCACTTGTTCCTGGGTGTTGGAGACATCTTTCCATGTAGTAGTACGACCTTCCCATGAGGACTCACAGATCAAGGAAGATGAACATAAGCTATTCCAGTTGGTAAACACTTTTCTCAGTAGACGCATTGAAAATAAAAGTATTTAGTATTATAAACACAGAAAGGCAGACTTAGAGAGGGAAAGGCATCCACCCTCCTTTTGTGAAGATTCCAAAAAGTGGTGACAATTGAGCCAAATACGGAAGGAACGAATAGACTTTGCTGCTGTAGCATGAGCTTGAGGTGGGGAGGGAAAGGCTTCGCTGAGTTTGGCATGATCTCTCATCAGAGGTTTGCCTAGATTTTCCATTACGTGCGTTGTTAACACCCATCAGAGAGAGGTGAATTTTCCAAAATTTATAATTATGATTCATTTTTGTTTCTTCCATTTGTAAGCCTCCATAAGGTCCTTGCCAAATCACAGAACCCTCCAAGCCAAACACACATCAATGGTAGACTCTGGCTGGAAGCATTTCCATTCACAGTTTCTGGTGCCGAAGACTGTGGTGTTAGAGTTAGGAAGAATTTTGAGCACCCAGAAATCTGTTCTTTTCTCAGTTACTCACAGCAAGCTGCAGAGACTGAACTGCCTCATTCTGGAATCAACAGCACAGTTTCTGTTGTTGTCTTTTAACTGTGCATGCTATAGACATAGCAAATACACAGCTTTTTGACATAAATGCCTTAACGTCTCCAAAGAGGCACACAGGACAAGATAGCATGAATTGTTCCAAAGGGGTAAGTGAAGACATTGTATACATTACTACTTAAAATGTTTAGGATAAGGTTTTTGGTTGTTTTTAGACAGATTACCGAGTTTTCTTTTTTTAAGGTACATTATGTTCAAGTGACAAAGTAATGTGACAACTTCATCACAGCTGAGGAGGGGCTCACCCACTAAGGGGAACGTTATAGACTTGCTGGAGAGGCAGGGCATATCATGTCGTGTAATGCACAGAACACTTACTATCTTTTGAAATGTGAGCGCCTTGTGATCTGGGAGTCAGTCTGCTGTGTAAAAGACACCCTCTACCTAAAATTTCTTTGGAATATATATCCCATCCAATTTTAAGATGATGAAAGAACCCCACCAAATTTAAAATGTAGTTCTGCAACAACGGGAAAAAATGAACAATCAATATAAACTGAAATTCCCTGAATGGCTCCAGAGGAAATAAGAGACTTTCAGATCTAAAACAGCTCATACTCCCACTCCTCCTGTTTTTCTTTGCTGAACATTCAAGGTTGGTATCTAGTCACACGACTCTCAGGGTAAGATACTGGTTTCTTGATTTCCTCATACCCTTACTAGTTTCCTTCACCCTGACCCTCTTTGCATTATTCACTACTGAGTGCATATTATCCCACTTGTCAGTTGTGCTTTATTTTTTTAAATACAAATTAATGAGGAATCGTGTCTTGCTCTTTCTCTGTACCAGCATGATACCTAGAACTATTCTAAGCATTTGGCTTTGTTAGAAGTTTACAGTCCATACCATGTAACTCTTTTCATTTCCTTAGTCATCTGGTCTACCATATCAAAGGAGGTTAGAAACAGCCATATGAGTAAAGCTCTAAAAATCAAGATGTGAAATTACCTTAACTGAGAAAAGTTTGCCACCACAGTGACCCTAAGATAGGCAAGGGCTACTCAGTGAAGAAGAAGAAAATCATTGCAAAACCTTTATTGTTTCTAAGGATCTAATTGAAAAGTAACAAAATATAGATTCAGGTTCAACTTCAACAACTTAATAATTATATTAAACCAAGTACTAAGCCAGAATGTGATCTCATAAAGGTTATAAATGTTATCTGTGACATATTACTATCTATTAGTAGATAGAATATAATTACATAATTATATAATATATATGTAATTATATTACACACATGTAATATAATTAGTAGACAGAATATAATTACATAATTATATAATATATTACATATATAAGTCTAATATATTATACTGTTCTCAAAACCAAGTCCTAACTCCTATGATAAACAAAAGAACCTTGTGGCACCACAGGCAAAAAATGTTCTCACACTGCATCCTCAGCCAAAAGGTATTTACTACTTTGCTAACTTTATTTGATGATTCAGTCATGAAGAAGAATGTAAAGCAAGTAACTTTCTAAGTAACTGTCTAACAGGTACTGTTGTCCCTAGAAATAAGGTCAAAGAAAGAGATTTCAAATGAAATAATTTTATAAATGCTTCAGGATTTGGGATCTTCATTAGAGGCATAATTTTATATAGAAAGGATGCAAGTTCAAGCACAATATGGACAGCAAAAAGTAAGTTTGTGGATTGCAATATTAGTCTGTGTGATGAAGATGGCTAACTTACAAAATATAAACAATTACCTAACAGAAGAAAATATTTCCCAGCAAGGAAATGAACAATTTATAGCAATTAATGCAGATTATGCCTAGTTATCAAGAAAGATTAGCCAAGCATCAGCACAATAATACAAACCATCTGGGTATCATTTACAAGAAAAACAAAACAGCAAATTTATTTTCCCAAGAGATTCATGAGTCTTCCTTCAAGAACTAGATTTATGCCTAGGATTAAACTTTTAAAGCAACAATCTTAACCTAAATTGTAATGTGATCTCTTATTACTGCTCATGTCTACATTTCTGCTTAAAATCCAAGAGACTTTTAGCCTATTTGACGATTTCAAATTTTTAACAAAAGCCTGCCTGACCATATACTAATGGCCATCTTATTTCTTGTGCCACCAATTCTACAGCAGCCATAATTTGGATTATGACTTTGACACATGCACTCAAGCAAGCAGAGCTCAGACAAAATCTTTTCTTATTGAGTTTGCAACAAAAGAAAGATCAATTTTAGTCTATTCCCAAACTAATTCGTGAGAGTTAGCAAAGATCATGATCCATTTTTATATTTACTTTTCTGTTTGGAAATGGTCTTTTAAAATACTTCCCCATCTTTATTAATTTTTTAATTTTACAAAATAATTGGTTTAATTATGAATTTTCATATGCATATATAATGTACTTTGATCATCTTCAATCCCCTCTTACCATGGCCTGCTCCTTCTTCCTCTGCTCTTCTTCTTCTGGCTCTAAGCCCTTCTTCCACTTCCATGTATTAGCTCTATTTTTCTCTTTAATTATTAGTGTAAACTGGTATTTTAAAGATTGGTTGTAAACATTTAAGATATAATCATGATCTTTGTATTTTAAATGCCTTCCAAAGTTCATAAGTTTTCTTATGTAACATGTTTTATATGCTTAACTTTGCATCACAGTTAAGAATGGCCGTTCAAAATCACTCCATATGAGATGGTCCTTGCTATCTCAGCCCAGATGCAAATGACCCATCGGCAGCCAAGACTATCAGAGCCACAAAATTTTTGTAAGAATTTAGGTGACATTCAGGAAAAGCACTGAACATCATTCGAAAAACTGAAAGTGACATTAAAAATTTCTTACTCAATCTCAACCTATAAAACAAATTTGAGTGGTGAGGTATAGCTTAAAATCATTCATCCATTCATTTATTAGCCAATCATTTTATGTTTCTTTTGTCCATCCCCACTCTAGGGATTAGAATACAGAAGCAAAAACGACTAACATACTGGTTTCATGGCCTGTACACTCTATGACACACGGATCAATAGAGAAGAATCCCAAGTGCTAAAAAGAAACCAAATTATGTCAACTTGACATGATCATACATACTTGCAATCCCAAAACATAGGAGGCTAAGATGGGAAAACCACCCTGGCTATGCATACAGATGCTGTCTCAAATAAGAAGGAAGGGTAAAGGAAAGGAAGGAGATAAGAGGACCGGTCACTATAAGAGGAGAATCTAAGATATTCTGTGCCAGAAGAAAGGTAAGAAGAAAAACAAGTAGGAACAGAAAAATGGAGAAACACAATGACCATTGCTAGTCAATATACGTGAGACAAAGACTATAACTATGTGAGGTGGGTGGAGAGACCTGGCTTGAATCTGAGTGAGGGAAGGGCAAGGCCAGGGTTGATTCTGCCTCTCACCATCTGTGTTACATGGGGAAATAAGCTACTTTCAAATATCTGTTTTCTTGCTACAAAATGAGTTAATAGCATCTAAATTCTATTATGTTAGTATTAGTTGACATGAGTGAGTACTTCATAGATATTAAGTGTTCAGCAAAAATCAATCCTCTTGTCACTTGGGGAATACATAGAATTTACTGGATAACTCTGTAGGTGAAACACCTACATAACTGTGAGGACTGAAGCTCAGATCCCCATCACCCACATGAATTCGAGATGGTTGTGGCAGCCTTCCCGTAATCCTAGTGCTCAAAGTATAGACAGGATCGCCCAGGACAAACCCGTACACAAGACTAGCCAATTCAGTGAGCTCCGGGTACAGCAAGAAACCCTGCCTCAGTAAAGAAAGGGGGAAGTAATTGATAAGGATATCAACCTATTACCTCTGCACCACAAAATACAACTGTGCCTGCACACCCAGTTATAGACATGCATGCACATGGCAAAACACCCAAGACTTCTGTTTGTACTAAAGTACTCATCGTGTATCTGTATAGCATAATATGCAGTAGTATTGGGCATAACCAAAACAAACAATAAAAACAACAAAAAAACCAAGTGCTTCTCATATGGTAGTGATAAAATGAGGATGTCTAGAAAAGGAATTACACATGTGTATAGATTATAAGTTGTAGACACAACGGTGAAGAACAAGTCTTCTGAAGACACATTATCTCAGACCTGAGATACACCCTTACTAATTAGCTGCACTCCTAAACGAACTTCTTGACAATTCAGTTTCTCCTCTGTTAATACTAATAGAATTAACATTATTTACCAAGATGGAAAACACTTAACATATTGCTTGGCAAATATCACGGACTCGATAATTGGCAGCTATAATTATTAGAATGCCATTTCTCATTTGATAAAATATCTCATTGCTTACAAATGTCAATTTTAAGTGAATGTTTTTCCATACTATCATATACCATTATTTTTCATTTTTTTAAAAAAAAATCACACCCTCTTTAAGGTTGTACATGGCTGACCAACAATGTGTCTTGATTTCTTCAAAGAATTACATTAGAATTTTCTAAATCATGATACAAATAAGGACTCAAGGGCCAGACAGCCTTGCAGCTGATGGGTCATATGCAGGAGAGACATGTATGATTTAATATGTAGATGGCAGATATCCAAAAATCACTGCTGCCTGTTGGATAATGCCTAGAGCCAAATCACAAGACTAATACACTAGAATCAATCACTACTTTATTAATCATGGGTTACTTTAAGCAAGTTCTTTAAAAGAATATTTAGTGATAATGTGCCAGTGTCTTTGCCAAAATAGGAGTTTTTGTGGCTTCCTTCCTCAGTTTTGAGCATGTTCCAAAAATTGTAAGAATCTCACATTTTCAGATATAGTCTATCATTTGTGCACTTGTTCAGTCAATAATCATGTCACCACTTACTTCTCAGGAGGATTAAATCTTAGTTTATGTTCACTGTAACTCAGTGAGGTGGTGCAAGTGTTAGAATTACATAGAATCAACATTCAGAGAATGGCTCTGCACTGACAGTGAGAAGCAGGGCCTGGATCTGGATCCCCAACCTACAGCACACCAGGAAACACATCTCCTTCTGAGACAAGCCGAGAAACAACCCTGGCTATTCAGCAAAGACAGATTGGTACAGTATATTTTATTAAAATGTATAGCATGCATAAACTCCTATAGATAATATCCTAGAGATAATAAATTGAGAATTAGGTATGATTTTTTTTAAATAAACTATAGCCAAAAGAATATTTCAGGTTATTTCTTGAAAAACTTAACTTTTTCCTCAAATAAATAACTTGTGAAATAGAGGCTTACAAAGACAAATCAAAAAGCATATGATAATAGACATAAATACAAGAAATTTATAGAATTAAATAAAGGAAAAGAGCATTTGAGAGTAAATTATCCATAGAAATTAATTTTCCCAAGATTTATTGTAAAATACTAAAATATTTGACCTTTGACAATAAGCCTCTGGCACAACAGATTGTGAATTTAATTAGAAGAAATAGAAAGTGTTTCCCCAAAGTCCTGATAAAAGCAAAGTATGCTACTGTTGACAATATTTGTATCAAATTGAGCACTGGAACCATGTGTCTAACCCGACTCAAATGCTGTCTCAATGGAAACAGAAAATTATTTCATAGTCAGATTATGAAGCAAACAATGAAAATATGACAGTGTTAAAAATCAAACAGGAGGCCAGCCAGCCCCTAGCTAAGTTTAAAGTCCATCAGTGTCATGCCCAGAACCAAAAGTGTCCTTAGCATGATGGGCGTGGCTATACAAGGGCTTCACCAAGATCCACCCAACTGGCTTTGGTCAAACCCCAGAGCTTGTTTTCACATTAGGTTGGGCGAAGTATCATTTTTTTTCGGTATTCACACATCCTCCTGGCATCATGTTGTGAAACAGAAAACAATATTTTCCATCAATCATGATCCTTTCATTCTAATTCTGTAAAAATTAAAATAATAATGACAGTAATTTACTTTAGACCACAAGGATATGGATATGGATAATTGAATGCTTTTAAATTTACTTTCAGCATTAATTCCTTGCCTTAATAAATGAAAATGGAGTCCTTTAGGTTGCTCCTCCCCCTTGGTATTTGTTTGTCTTTTCTTTTCTTTATAAGGTTCTAGGGTCAGTTTATTAGTGTTAAAGAGAAAAAGGTCTCATACACGCAACCACAGCAGTTGTCAGGTGGAACAAAAAAAGGAAAAAGGACATCCCACTCAAACTAAGCAGGCAAGGAGGTCAACCACATCCTAGGAAGGGAAACTTGATACAGCAGGGGCCAACACTGCATGGATATGGCTGTGTTGGTTACTGTGCTAGGGGCTGGAATTCTGAGATGGAATAGAATGCTATCTCATTCAAGGGATAATTATTCTTCCTACCATTTATCAAGGATCCCCTTTCTTGAGGGTTGGTCCTACCTTTCTGAGGGGTGCTACCTAAGTCAGGTGATTGACCTACCTAACTGGAATTTCAGGCCTCTTGACATTATTTTCACTTCAAATTAAATAAGTGTGGATATTTGAGGAAAATCATCGTGTACTCAGTTATGCATATATTTACTTCCTTATCTACAGTACTGAAATACGTTTAGGGAAATTATGTTAAAAGTCTATACAATTTTCTGGTTTATAAAAATCAATCTTTCAAATCAATCATCCCCATTTCAAGAAGACTTAATATATGTTATTTAGTATAAAATATCCATTTGTATTTAATAGATTATATCAATTTCATGGGCACATATAGTTATTAACTCATTTATATATTACTATTTTATATAAAATCATTGTGAAATGGTGTGAGACAATTGTCTATATTCTGTCAATTATGTTTTAAATAAATG
>LOJH01024619.1:2645-20551 GCA_001685095.1 Ellobius talpinus
CTGAGTTCAATTCCCAGCAACCGTATGGTGGCTCACAACCATCTGTAATGAGATTTGGCGCCCTGTTCTGGCATGCGGGCATACATAATAAATAAATTAAAAAAAAAGACAAGGACAGAATATCTGTTGAATATGCTAAGCCTGTAGTCCGAAGATGGATGCCCCAATGTTGCAGAAGAACTTTTCTTTCAGCTTTTACTCCAACATCTGACTCCAGATTTTTATTGATAAAACGTGTTGTGTGATATTTTATTCTTTTGGCTTTTTGGAGGGCACCACCCAGCTCCCAAGTAAATCACACACACAGATGATTATTATTAGTTATAAATGCCAGGCCTTAGCTTGGCTTGTTTCTAGCCAGCTTTTCTTATGTTATCCTGACTACCTTTTACCTTTGGGCTTTTATCTTTATTTCTGTATACCTTTCTTTACTTCTTTCTTCATGGCTTGTTGTGTAGCTGGGTGTCTGGCCCCTGATGTCGTCCTCCTCTTCTTGTTCTCTCGTTGTTCCTCCTCTTCTTGTTTCTCCTTCTATTTATACTCTCTGCCTGCAGCCCCGTCTATCCTTGCTCCTGTCTCACTATTGGCCATGCAGCTCATTATTAAGAGCATTAGATGTTTTAAACAGGCACAGTAACACAGCTTCACAGAGTTAAACAAATGCAGCATAAACAAAAGTCACACACTGAAGACAGTATTTCCCATCAAGACTAATTAGGATCATGCTTCAGAGGGAGAATATCAGGAGACAGAGAATAGAAAGAACATAGTGAGAATAACAGGAGGGGGAGCCAGAGGCATAGAGTGGGGAATCTGAGGTAAGAAGGGATGCTAACGTGACCTTTGAAATAGATAACAAGTACTTTTGGGTAGCAACTGAGGGAGCCTAGATGCTGGCATGGGCTTTGATATGCAACCACAGGTAGCTATATGTTCCTTCTGCCAGAGGTAACGGAGATGATTTCTTTAAGCAGATGGGAACTGTTTTCACAACTTAATGAGGAATGAACTTTTATCCAACTGCCAGAAATTCTCCTACAGTCCAGTTTAAACTTATTTCTGAGCTTCCTGAAACCTAACAACAGTGTTTTTGCCATGGCAATACAAGAGTAACTAAAATGTTTGCCAGGTCCAAAGTAATCCCCACTCCCCCATTCTAGTCTGTTTCCCTTTACCAGAGCCATTTCCATCACTGTCAGAAGGATGAATGGCTCTCTGTGGTGACTATTAGCACCACACACACCAAGGCACATGCTGGTCTCCAGGATCACTCAGTATCACAAGTACCTGTGGTTCTTTTCAGCTCTTCTCACCTGTGCCCTACTCCAATGTCTTCAGCTCATGGACTTCTCTTCCCCAGTTTATCACTTATAACCCTACTATTTTAAGTCTCTTTTGTCTTCCTCTCTTGGGCCCCTCTCTCTTAAGTCTCCTTTGTCCATACTCTGTCTTCCTCTTCAACTCAAACCTAATCATGACCCATTCTAGTTTGCCGGCCACTTTCTTTTCCTGTTCTGGACTCTAGATGCCTCTGGCTGTACTCTCCCTAATATATACAATAAAAACCTTCCCCTCAATCATACCTTGGAGCAGTCATAGCCTCAGTTTGCACACCATTGATACTAGAAAGTGGGTTATTTTGCTGTGACAGGCCTGTTTTTAGAGTAATGTGGAAGACTTCAGGACTTTGGACTAGTAAGGGACTGAACATTGTAAGCTGAACTTAATTCACCATCCTAACAGAAACTTGGAAGACAAATGTGCTGAGAACAATGTGGATTATAGAGGCACAGCTCAAGAGGTTTCAGAGGGGAACATTATAGATCATTCTTTGATATTTTGGCCAAGAATGTGGCTGCTTTTTGCCCTTGTCTTAAAAATCTGCCTGAAGCTGAGCTGAAGAGTTTTGGTCTAATTTTGTTGGCAGAAATTTCAAGAGAGCCTAATATTTACTCATTTGCATAGTTATTAATTTTTTTTTCAAGACAGGGCTTTTTCTCTGTAGTCCTGGCTGTCCAGGAACTTGTTCCTTGGACCAGGCTGGCCTTGAACTCAGAGATCTACCAGTCTCTACCTCCCAAGTGCTGGGATTAAAGGCATGAGTTACCACTCACTACCTAACTAGTAATCTACAATAAAAAAAAAAAGAGCAAGTGGGACAAACAGAAATACACAATGTAGTTTGAGGAGAAAAAGAGCACAAGGAAATTTAATGTTGATGCCAGGGTTGTGCTGAAAGAGATAAAAAGAAATGGAATAACGGGAGTGATGCCCTCAGGACAAGACCCTAGCCAACTACTCCTGCAATTTGTAAAAAGGCCTAAGGGATTAGGCCTGTTCCTAAAAAGCAGTAACAAATCAAAGTTTATGCAAATGTAATTCAATAAGAGGCAAGTAAGCAGTCAAATTTGGCAGAATGTGCCACATAGTTCTGGCTTTAGAGTCATGAAGGATATAGGAGTAAAGTGGTTGTGGAATCTTCCTCCAAAGTTAAG
Source organism: Ellobius talpinus (assembly GCA_001685095.1). Taxonomy (NCBI): domain Eukaryota; kingdom Metazoa; phylum Chordata; class Mammalia; order Rodentia; family Cricetidae; genus Ellobius; species Ellobius talpinus. The sequence goes on from LOJH01024619.1 coordinate 5,141, forward strand.
GAAACCTGTTGAGGCCAGGCCTGTGGCAGGAGAATCCTTGCATGGAAGCCCAGAGAAGTCATTGGGTGAAGCTATGAAAGTCAAGCTTAATTTTATTGGAGAATATAGGATGTTGGAGATGCCAAATCTGTAGAACGTGTACCAGGCAGAGCTGCAGAGCTCAAGAGAATGAAGTATGTAAGAGATTGCTCATTTGTTCTCAGCTGCTCAGACTCGAATAATCACAGAAACTATATTAATTACGACACTGATTTGTCTATTAGCTCAGGCTTCTTATTAACTTACATCTTAAATTAACCCATTTCTATTATTTTGTATTGCCATGAGGCTGTGGCCGACTGGTAGGGTTCCATATGGCATCTGTCTCCTTTGGCAGCTACACGGTGGCATCTCTTTGACTCCGCCTACTGTCTCTCTCTGTCAGATTTCCTGCCTGGGTTTACTCTAAGCCAATGGGCCAAAACGGCTTTATTAACCAACAGTAATAAAACATATTCACAGCATACAAAGGGGAATCCCACATCAGAACTACATTGCAGTCAACGATGCAGAAAGGAGTGAGAGATTCAAACTACCATCTAAGCCCTTTGACCTCAGACCTGGAGCTACAGGATTTGGAGTTTGCCTTGATGAGGTTTAGTTCAGTGTTTCCTTAATATGCTCACAATTCCTTTTTGTTATGGTAATATATATGTGGTGCCATTGTATGTTGGTGTTATGTAATTTGGTTTTTTATTTTACAGGGGTTACAATTAAGAGATCGCCTTGAGTCTCATATGAGACTTTAGACTTTGAAACTATAAGTGAGACTGAAAAGTTATAGGAACTTTAATTTGAACTAAATGCATTTTTTATTTATGATATGGGCACAAGTGTGAAATGTGGTGGCTTGAATGAGAATGACTCTCATCAGCTCATATATTTGAATGCTCAGTCCCCAGTTGGTGGAACTGTTTGTTTGGAAGGATCAGGAGGTGTGACCTTCTTGGAGGTCCCAGGGGTGGGCTCTGAGGTTTCAACAGCCCACACCATTCTCAAGCTCCAGTGCCATGACTGCCTGCTGCTTTGGAGATCATTGACTAATCCTATGGAACCATGAGCCTCAAATTAAAACTTCTCTCTCTCTCTCCCTCTCTCTCTCTCCAAGACAGGGTTTCTCTGTGTAGCTTTGGAGCCTGTCCTAGCACTCTTTCTGTAGACTAAGCTGGCCTCAAACTCAAAGATCTGCCTGCCTCTGCCTCCAAGTGCTGGGATTAAAGGCATGCGCCATCATCGCCTGGCTTAAATCCTTTCTTTTATAAATTGTCTTGGTCATATGTTTTGTCACAGCAACAGAAAAGTCACTAAGACAGTTGCTAACTTCCTTTTCTACATATTTCCTCTCATTTGATTCATATAAACCCCCAAGACATATATAATTACCTTTGTTTTACAGATGAGAAAATAGACCCAGTCTTTTCTCCCCAAGTGCTTCCCTGAAAACACTACTCAAAACTCTGCTCCAACACAGCAACTACCTGATTTCTACTGTTTCTTATTGGTCTTCTCCTCTAGAATCAAGAGAATGAAGATGAGGGTTTGTTTTTAATTCACTCAAATGCCTCCAAAGGCCATCTGGCACATGTATAGCATTCCAGGAGCTACCAAAATAATGGATGAAAGTTTAGGTACTAGTGTTGCCTGCTAAATTTCAGTTTCATGAGAGTGGAGATAGCATTATCTTGTTTGGTTTCAGAGCCAAATGCCCAATAAATAATTATTTGTTGACCTAAGTCATCAAAGGATGAGGTGTACCCCAGAATAAAGTGACCAAACAGTTAATGATGTCAAAAATGCAAATAGTTTAATGTTCATTTTTAAACTATACTTTACATCCAGCACTTGAAGAAAATGATTATGGTGTTTTAAAAATGCAACCACCAGATTAGACATAGTCCTTCATGATTATACCTCTATACCTAAGGACATTATAAGTTAATGAATACAGTAAGAATAATAATGGGAAATTCAGCTTAATACACAGAAATTTAGAGGGAAATTTCAAGACTTTGATCAGAAGCTTACAGTGCTGGTGCTATGTGCTACTGCATTGCAGACCAAGGTTCAGAGCAGGCTAAGGAGAAGAATGCTTGCCCTCTGAAGACATGATCTAAAAAATGGGGAACTAAAAAAATAAAAAGAAAGAAATGGGGGACCAAGCATTCTGTGGGAACTGGTTAGCCATCAAGAAGTCCCTAGTAAGGACAGGTATGGAAGCAGCTAGCCATCTTTAGAGAGCCTGAGCCTATCTTACAAAACAAAGGCTGTGGAGCAGTACTCATAAACACAAGCATGATGAGGTTTTGCCATCTATAAATAATCTTCAAATCATTAAAGGGATTCCAGCTGTGGCTCTTTTCTGGCATGAGAAGTTTTGGGTAAATACCAGACATGGGATGATCTACTGATGAACCTTCTCAAAGTACTCTTTGGAAGCTGTTGGACTTGGCTTGATCTGAAAATTAAAATTAAACTGGGTGAGAGAGACTTCATGATAGTAGAGTCTCAACAGTGAGCTGAGCTCCAGTTTTAAACTAAAATTTCTTCACTTTTGAAGATTAGCCTATTTTTTTTTCAAAACATAGATGGAAGCGAACTAGCAGTCTACATACTGTCCAGCTCAGAGTCACACATCCACACTCAGCCAGCACCTCTGTTAGCTCCCTCGATAGATTATCCTTAGGCACAGAAGACTTAGAATTGGGGCCTGGTACTCTGAGGAAAAAACATACCGTAGGGGACTCTGGTGTCCAGTTGGCAGGGCAGACTTCTCCATGGGTCTCCACAAACTGGAACGCCTTCACCAGACGGAGGGTTTCTTCCACACTGCGGCCCACTGGGAGGTCGTTGACACTCAAGTGTTTGATGACACCATTAGGGTCAATAATGAAGAGGCCTCTGCACAGAATTTATCCTAATCAGTGATAACAGAACTAGAGCCAATAACTCTCATTTATATCCTTTCATGCCTTTGATTCTCTTTTAATAAATTCATAAAACTGTCAAATGCTTAAAAATGGGAGTTTTAGGGACTGAAGAGACTGCTTAGCAATCATGTACTGTCTATCCAGATGACTTGAGTTCAGTCTGTAGAACCCATGTAGCACACAACTGCCTGTAACTCCTGCTCCAGGGGACCTGGTATCTTCTTACAGCCTCCAAGAGCAAGTCTCCTAGCATGCACGTACTTCCACATAGTCACACATACATAATTAATAATTTTAATAAATCTTAAAAAGAAAAACCAGAGCTGGAAAGATGGTTCAGAGGCTAAGAACACTGGCTACTCTTCCAGAGTCCCTGAATTCAATTTCCAGCAACCATACAGTGGCTCACAACTATCTAGAATGAAATCTGGTGCCCTCTTTTAGTGTGAAGGCATACATGCAGACAGAAAACTGTATACATAATAAACAAAAAATCTTAAAAAGAAAAACCAACCTGGAATTAGTATTATACAAATGTTTGTCACCTTTTTGTAGCGACAGATGCTTTGATAATGCCAGACCACCATGTGAAGCATGTTATAGGAACATTGCAAAAGTGTACCTCCAATGTGATGTATCTAAAAGAAATGAACTAGAAACAGTAAACACCTTTATTCAGTGACCTAGCAGGCATTCTTTAGACTCCTGTTCAGACTCTGGTAAAGTAACCACATAAATGTATAAGAGGAGGAAATTATGTTATCTATATTCAGTGAATATTTAAAATGTTACCTTTTATTTATATGTGTGTTTGTATGTGTGTTGTGTATGCATGCAAGAAAATATCAATGGAATCCAGAAGAAAGTGTTAGATTCCCTGGAGCAGGAGTACAGGTGGCTATAAGTGGTGCAATGCAAGCCCTGAAAACTGAACTCTGTCCTCTGCCACAGCAATAAGTACCCATAACTGTTGAATCATCTTTCTAGCACCTCACAATTATTTTTTTCTTCCCCTAATGAGACAGGGTCTCTATACACAGTCCTAGTCACTATTTAGACCAGACTGGCCCAGAACTCACAGAGATCTGCCTTTCTCTGCCTCCAGAGTGCTTGGATTAAAGGCAGATAACACCATACCAAGGTTCACAATTCCTCTTAAAGGGACACAAGGACTTCACATGTCAACTACATAGGGAAAAGGCAAAGTACAGAGGGGCTTGTTCTCCTGTGTGATGTTTAGAATCCAGGCCTTGGGACTGATCTTATTCTTCTGGTGCTTGATCTCAGAGAAGACTAACATCTGCTAGACCCAGCTTTCTCTACCCTTAGCCCCAGTAACCAGTAGTAGTCACTACAAAATTAGATCTATGGTGTGGTAGTTTGAATATAATTGGTCCCCATAAATTCATTAAGAGTGGCACTATTAAGAGTAGGTATGGCCTTGTTGGAGGAAGTGTGTCACTGTGGGGATGGGCTTTGAGGTCTCATATATGTTTAAGTTACACCCAGTATCTCAGTTCACTTCTGTGTTCAAGGAGATAAACAGATTAAGAAATGGAATACAGGGAGAGGTGACCTCAGGGCAAGATCCCACTCAGCTAAATTTCAAACTTGTGAAAAGGAATTAAAGAAAAGCTTAGAGCTGGGTATGGTGGTACATGGTTTAATCCCAGTACTTCAGAGGCAGAGACTTGCTGTAGATCTCCGAGTTGAGGCCAGCATGGTCTACAGATCCAGTTTCAGGGCAGCCAAGCTTTGGCAGTAAAGGAAACTATCAAAACCAGAAAGCTAGTAAAGATGTAATTGAATGAGGACCATGTTCCAGCCACAGTAAGCAGCAGAACATGCCAGCTTTGGCCACAGGATTCCAGCTTTAAGGATATAAGAAAGGGGTTATGGAATTTGCTTCTATGACTAATGAAAGCTGCCAAGGCCAGGCACACATCAGGGTGTCCCTGAATGAAGGCCATTGCATGAAGCTGTGACGTTGAAGCCTGGATTGCCTTGGAGAACCCAAGATGTTGGAGAGGCTAGAGCTATGGTATACCTGCCAAAGGAAAGCTGCCAATAGGGAGTGGAACCAGCCCGAAAGAAAGTGTGTTGCAATCAACAAAGCTGACAGGAGTTGGAGATCTGAAGAGTGTTTTGACATCAGACATGGAAATGCAGAGTTTGGAGTTTGTCCAGCTGGTTTTCAGTCTTACTTTGGTCCAGTATTTCCTCACCATGCCTCCTTCCCTATGTTTTGGAATGGTAATGAATATCCTGTGCCATTATATGTTGGAAGTATGTGATCTGTTTTTTGATTTTATAGGGGATTCATGTAGTTAAGAGACTACATGAATCTCTTTAGAGTCTTTGAACTTTGAAACACTGAGATTGTGGTAGCCTATGGGGACTTTTGAAGCTGGACTAAATTCATTTTGCATCATGATATTGTTACAATTTATGGGGCCAGGAAGTGGAACGGAGTAATTTGAATGTAATTGGCCTTTATAAGCGCATTGGGAGAGGTACTATTAGGAGGTGTAACTATTTTGGAGTACGTGTGTCCTTGCTGGAGGAAGTATGTCACTGTGGGGGTGGACTTTGAGGTCTCATATATGCTCAAGCCACACCTAGTGTCTCAGTTCACTTCCTACTGCTCCTTCTCCAACACCATGTCTACCTGCATGCTGCTATGTCCACCATGATGATAACAATGAACTGTAAGTGACCCAATTACATATTTTCCTTTATAAGAGTTGCCATGGTTATGGTGTTTCTTCGTAGCAATAGAAACCCTAAGTAAGACATACAGGAAGGAAGTATAACAGACTACACTTTCCTTGCCACTGCTAACTATGGAGAAGCTTGGCTTGGTTTACTAAGAAAAACAGTAATCTTGAAGTCAACAAGGCTGAGTTCCAAATGGCTGCGAGCACTGAGGTTCAACATGAGTTGGGGTTAGCAACTGTGTGGGGAGCCCACAGAAGTGGATTATTCCACCTTAACTAAAAGTCAGAGTTCAAACATATTCTTGCTCCATCAAGGTTATAAGGACAGGAGGTTTAACCTAAGGTGTGGCTACTAACAGGATGTTTTGACCTAGGGTATGGTTACTTGAAGTTTTGAGTATTAAGAAGGTAATTACTTTGTTTGTTCTTTGTACCTTGGTGAAGAAGTCTTTTGCCTTCCCCCCCCTTTTTGGACTGGGGTATATAAAGGCTATGAGAAATAATCACAAGGCAAATCTCTGTATTTACTGGATGATCTCCCAACTCTTATCTGTTGTCTCTTGTCTGCTTCTTTCTCAATCCTCACTCTTCCCTCCAAGTGTGGACGAATGTCAGGTCGGATCCGACACAACTGTGTGACATCCCAAGATGTGGCTCTCTTCTCCTTCAAGAATTACTGCCTGAGTCCTTCCTTCACTCTTATTCTCCTAGACATCAAGAAGACAACTAAAGCCCGCATTCCCATGAAGAAGCACTCAAGAAGGCTGCATTTGAACATGGGACTGTGTAAGAAAGAACTTTCCCCAGTCCCATGGGATGAAAGTACATAGAAAATACAAGCTACAATAACCACCTGGAGCTATTTCCTAAACTACCTCACCAGGTCACTCCTATACACCTACTAGAGATTCACCTCCCTTTTATCTAGGAGAAAACTGAGGCACAAAAAGGCAAATAACTTCCAAAATCACAGAGTCATTAAGAAGCCAAGCTTTAAAAAAAAAAATCAAACCCTGGCTTGTTTGGTTCCATGGCTTTTAAAACACCATCTCCATTGAGAGAGAAAGAAAAGAGAGAGACAGAAGGACCTTGAAAAAGCTTTTCTCCCCAGTAGTTCAGGAGTAGCCATCATTGAAGGGCCCCTACACTGTGAGAGAGAATGGATCAGTGGGATCATTAAGACATCGGCACCCTTTCCTAAACGGAGAACCAGGTAGTGAGTGAACTGAGCACACAGCTTGACCATTTCTCCAATCCTCACAGAAACGATTTCATCAGTGCCTAAGTAGACAAAAAGGCTTTCTCGGGGGACAGGGAGGTGGCTCAGAAGCTAAGAGCACTTGTTACTCCTGCAAAGGACTTAGGTTAGATTCCCCACATCCATACAGTAGCTAACAACCATTTATAACTCTAGTTCCAGGGGCTATGACTCCAAGGGTAGTGCCTGCAAATGGTGCACAGACTTACATGCAGAGGGCACACACCCATACACATAAAATAAGTTTGTGATGTCTATTTTTGGATGTCCACCTGACTATACCTGGAACTAACTAAAACCCAAATGACTGGGCATACCTGTGGTGGACTTTCTTTTTTTCCCTTTCAGTCCTGGACAGTTTTTTCCCTGGACAGTCCCTGGCTGTCCAGGACCTTACTTACTCTGTACCTCTGCTTCCAGAATGCTGGGATTAAAAGTGTATCCCACACCATCCAGAAATTTTTCCTCAACAAATTATTTGAAGGACAACCCACTGCTAATTCAGATCTTTGAAGTGAGAAGACACACCTTTAATCTGGAGCACACCTTCTGCTGACAGTCTATATAAAGGACAAGAAAGAAGGAAGCTTGCTCTCGCTTTGCCTGATTGCTCTTACCCTTGAGAGCAAGTCCATTTCTTCACAGGTATTAGAGCCACTTTTTGGAGATTCTGGAGTACACTGAAGGCCAGCTGAGACATCCACCCTCATGGACTGAACTACTCCTGGATTCTTGGACCTCTCATTAGTAGATAGCCACTGTTAAGACTAGTTTAGACCACAGCCTATAAGTCATTCTAAGAAATCCATATAGATAAAATAAATAACACACACACACACACTCACTCTAGAAGTTCTGAACTCTAATATAAAATCTAAATTAAAGAAAAGCTTCTGTTTCTGACGTTTTTGCCATCCAGGTATCATATCTGTGGTACCTGCCCATAATCTCAGCACCAAGGAGGTGGACCAGAATGAGCGCAAATTCAAGGATAGCCTGGGGCCATATATTCAAACCCTTTCTCAAAAACAAAACAAAACAAAAAACCCAAAACCACTAACACAAAACCAAGCCTGTATACCTTCCTGAGTTTTATCAAAATTGACAAGCAAAACCGCTTCTCTTAAGTCCTTAAGAGTCAGTATGACACTAAAATATGTAGAACCATCCCATCTCTAAGGAACAGCTCTTACCTGAGAGCAATGCCAGCACCTTCCAACAGCACTCCGTAGTCTCGAGCTATTTGCTTGGTTAAATCCGACAACAGCGTGATGTTCATGTGGCCCAAACCACCACTCTAATAAAAAGGCAAACAGGACTGGTTTTCTCAGGTGGTCCTACAATGTCTGAACCATGTACCCATGTTGATGGTGGTAAGTAATAGTAAATGCACACTTCCTTCCTGTAAACTCGCCTAAAGGAGATACAATTATATTTGCCATTATGTTTTTTAAATTTATTTTTATTTTATGTGTTTTACCTGCATATCACATGCATTCAGTGTCTGAAGAAGTCAGCAGAGGCTATCAGATCCCCTGGAACTGGAGTTAAAACAGTTGTGAGCCGCTATATGGATGCTGGGAACTGAACCTGGATCCTCTTGAAGAACAGCAATGTTCTTAACCAATGAGCTACCTCTCCAGTCCCTATTATTCCTGTGTTAATTGATGTATATGTGTGTGGGGAGGGTGGGCACATGTGTGGGTTCCAGTGATAGAATTCAGGTTGTCAGGTTTGCTCAGCAAGTACGTTACCTGATGAAACACCACACTGACCAATTTCCACTGTTTTAAAGATAAGATAACTAAAGCTCAAAAAAAAAAAAAAAGAAAGAAAAAGTTCTTTTTTCATCAGGACACTGCAATAAAGAATCTGATTGACCTTTCCTTATCTTTTTGAGTCAAGGACTCCTGCAGCCAGACTGGCCTTCAATTTACTGTGTAGCCAATGATGACCTTGAACTTTTGGTCTCCCTGCCTCTACCTCTGGAATGCTGGGATCACAGGCTATGCTAATCCACCAAGTTTATGGTACTGAGGACTGAACTCAAGGTTTCCTGTATATTAAGTAAAAGCTCTGAGCATACCCTGCTCTGTTTTTCCAATTTTTAAAGCAGCTGTTGAAATGAAAACTAATTTGTCAAGAATAAAAATGAAGGAGTCACAAATTACTCAAGTCACTATTGTTAGTACCGGATCATAGCTAGTGAAATTTTGGTTGTTTTTCTTAGCAGATTTCTAGACATCATCACACAGAACAGTACAGCAAACTACTACGCGTTCAAAGTACAGGCCTAAGAGGAAGCAAATGACCCTAGCCATGTCCCCTGTCCTACTGAGCCTGTCTCCATTACTATTTGAACTTGGAAAATATACATGGAATGGGCAGTAAAGATACATACAATGTCCATGGAGGTGTTACTACCATAGTTCACAGACTACGAATAGGCAAGGATCTACAAATGGCCTGCTTCAGGAGGATATGTCTCACCTAATACAGAGCTTATCTAGAATGCTTGAAGCCCTGGATTTGATTCCCAGGAAGGCATTAACCAGGTTCCGATCCTAGAACTTGAAAGGTGGAGGCTGCAGGATTAGAAGTTCAAGGTTATCTGAGCTAAAACATCCAGTTAAGAGGCCAGCGTGAAATACCTGGCACACTGTTTTTTGAAAGGAAGCGGGAAAGGAAGGCAGTTAAGCAAGAGACTGGCTATGCTTTAACGATCCCTAGGCTTTGTCTTAAATTTCTTCTGTTAGTACAGGGATAAGTGTAGCTAGTGAATGAGGAAAAGGCAATGATTAGTTAGATAAGAGGATTAAGTTCTGTTCTGTACAATAGGTGACTTCAGTTAGAACATATTGTATTTTTTTAAACTGCTAAAAAAAGATTTTTGTTTTTTGAGAAAGTGTCATCATGTGGCTCTGGAACTTACTAGGTAGACCATGTTAGCTTAAAACTCATGAAGATCCTCCTGCCTCTACCTTCTGAGTGCTGAAATTAAAGGTGTGAACCATCTGCCCAGCTAAAAAAGGATTTTGAATGTTATGGTCACAGAGAAATGACTGAGGAAACAGAGCACAGACCAGCCTGACTCGGTCCTTGCACAATGTACACATGCATCAAAACATCATGCTGTATCCCACAAATATGTGCAATGCTTCTATTGTGTGGTCTATATTGTTTGTGATTTAGAAATGAAACCAAAGAACAAAATAAAACCAAGGAAAGGTGACTGTCAACCAACCTACCTTCCTTGGTGTATTGATCCAGGCAAGATGACTGAAGTGGGAATCCACTGAAACCGCAACAACTTCACAGTTTACATCATGAAATTCGTTGGCTTTGTCACTGAAAGCAACAATTTCTGTAGGACACACAAAAGTGCTTGGGGAAAAAAGAAAGTCTCATCAGATCATGTAAAGACAAAAATTTAAGACATAAACAGTAACTTGTCTAAAAGCTAAACTGATTTGCTTAGGGGGCAAAAATGGTAAAATGGGCTGCATTAGTGGCATACACCTTTAATCCCAGAATTGGGAAGGTAGAGGGAGGAGGATATTTGTCTGCTCAGGTCAGCTTGGTCTACAAATAAATATGATACAAAAAATAATAAAAAAATAAAAAAGAGTAAGCTTTCTTTCTAGTTGCTGGACATGGTGGTATGCACTTTAATCCAGGAACTGAGGAGGCAGAGGCAGGCTGATTTCTGTGAGTTTGAGGCCAGCTTGGTCTATTGTGAGTCCCAAGACAGCCAGGGCTACAGAGATACCCTGCCTCAATAAATCAAACAACCTGGGGTTGGGGGACGACGACACACATTTGAAGACTTAAATTGAAAATCTGTATTTGAATAAAGCAGCTTTAAGAAAAACTCATTTCTTATACTACTTTCTCATTTTCCAACCAGACTGGTATAAAGTTTAAACTGGTTTAGAGAACCATTAATCAAAAGCATGTAATACTGAATTGTATTAAAGGTTGAGAACATTATCCAGTGATTACCTTGCATGCAGAAGGCCTGGGGTTTGATCCCCAAGACCACCAGAAAAACTAACAGAACCATATTAAAACTCCTCTATTAAAGTAAGGTCATTTCTTCCATTGAGTTCATCACATGAGCTATAAACAGCCAAGGCCAATGAACAAAATCAGAAAGAATCTTTCTCTTCACTACAAGAGGAATTTCAGTGTGAGCCAGAATCCACCACCAGCTCTCCGAAGGGTATGAAAGCATTACAGAGTCAGACTTACAAATCCAAAGGGTAGAAGAAAAGCACCAAGTATTTCCCCTTAAAGTCGTCAAGACTCAGCTCTTTGAACTCTCCATTGACAACAGCAGTACCCTTAAAATAGGGGGCATGCTGTGTGACAGCAGGGGTGTGGAAGGAGGAACCTGAAAAAGATCATAAACCTGTATGTAGCTTGTCATCCGCGCATCAAGCACTACATGATTTTATCTAAATTCCTTTCATTGAAACTTATCAAATAAATTTACTATTTATCATAACTGGAGATGTTACTAATACAACTCAATGAGATGGTTCACTTTAATTGTACATCTTAGGTACAATAATCTCCCGTTCAGTTCAGTTCTAAATTATACACAAATTCAGCTCAGTGGTAGGGAGAAGTGTGTTTGTGCGTGTGCGTGCATGCGCGCATTTGTATGTGTGTGTAAATTTAGAGGATGGAAGACACCTTCCAGTATTGATCCCTCTTTTCTCTCTTTTAGCATCTGATAAACTTAGAACTCACCAGTAGGCTAGCTGGACACAAGTGCATCCTACCACATCTGCTTATACATGGGTTCTGAAGGTCAAAACTGCTAGTTTACTGACTGAGTTAGCTATCACTCCAGCCCTGAAGAAAAACTTAAAAACAAAACAAAAACAAACAAAAAACAGAAAGAAGAAATGAAATGCCCTGGAAACTAAAGGAAGGAAGAGAAAAGGAAGCAAAGCCAGAGCCGGGCTTAAAAAGGCCCTTAGTGTCAAACTGCAGGGTTAGCTCTTCACCTCAGGAGACAGAATGGAGTCTGGGTGGTTCTGATGTAGGAGGACAGATATTTTCAGGAAGATTAGGCTATCAGGAGGACAGGACTAATGTAAGGACTCCAGTTATCTGAGCGAGAGGCACTGAGGTGTGGCAGAGAGAACATCAAGAACAGATGCAGGAAGTGTTTCAAAGCTGAGGTGGGGTGGGGTGGGGTACAGGCAAAACTCAGTGGTGTTGTCTACTCATTTTATCCAGGGGTCTTTTTGTTATTACTAAGCTGTTATATCTTAGAGGAATATCCTTTATTAAGTATATTATACAAATACTTTCTTTTTCCTAGATTATAGCTTTCCCTACTCATTTTATTTTCTTTCCTCGTTTGTTTCGTGCTTGCAGACAGGGTCTCACACTAAGAAGGCTCTATTGGCCTGGAACTTATTATGAAGCACAGGCTGGTCTCAAACTTGTGGCAATCCCCGTGTCTGCTTCCCCACTGCTAAGGTTACAGTTATGCACTAACAGCATCTGGCTCCTTTCTTCTTTCTCTATTGGAAACAGAGCCTTCGTAAATAACCCAAGCTGGCCTCAAACCTGTGTTGATATTCTAACCTACCTCTGCCACCCAAGTCCCGGAATTTCGATTGTGTGCTATGCCTAGTTTTTTCCTTTCCTTCCCCTCCCCCACCCCATGGAGTCAGGGTTTCTTTGTGTAGTCCAGACTGTCCTGAAACTCACTCTATAGATCAGCTGGTCTCGAACTCAGAGATACACTTGCCTTTGTCTCCTGAGCGCTGGGATTAAAGGCATGTCCTGCTTCATTTTCTTCATGTTCCTTAAAAGTAAATCTTAAACTTTTGACACTGCCAATCACTCATTGTTCCTACACAATTCCTTATGGATCTGGCCATCTCTACACATTCTCATACTGCATTTTTTAAAGCGCTGAAGACAAGGTCCAGAGTTGCTGACATGGGTTCCCTTTGCCTGGGTGCAACTAAAACATAGTAACACTTACTGGTGCTAAAGGCAAACTTTGGTTGGGCAGAGGCAGACCACAGTATGTCTGTCAAGCAGGGTCTTCTAGAAGCAACAGGCCTAAGAACTGCTGAAGCACAAACACCTCGGGAAATGGCGCCCACATGCTGAGCAACCTGCAAAGAGAAATGCTTTCTTTTAGGAAGACTTTCTGGAAGGGTGACTAATGGCTGACCTTGCTGCTGGCTGCTGTGGCCATTTGTCAATGGTGGCCTCAGCTGTCCGTTCTCCCTGTAAACCAAATACCAAATCAAATTAAAATTTTCCTTCTTCTTCCTTAAAGACTGCAAGGCCGAGGTAATCCTAAGATTACAGTCTCAGGAATAAAAATCTCCAGATGACTACAAAAATTCAGGAAGGCTAGGCCAGGCTGAGTGATTAACCCCCCTCAATCACCTGCAAATGTGGCCATATCAAGGTTTTTCTCAGAAAAAGTCTCTCCCAGACTCTCAGTCAAGCAAAGAAATAAGGCAAAGTTCATGCCTTGGGAGAGTTTGGCCTGAGTTCAAGGGAAGTATTTGCTCAACTTTGATGTCCAGCGTAGCTAGGGGAGGAGGTAGGTGTTGCCCTGAGCCCCAGCTATGAGAAAAAGGGGAAGGTGGTTGGTAAATTAAGAATAGTAAACTGCAACCACCAAGAGGACAGCAGGTAAACAGGGTAGAGTCCAGCATGAGTGTGGGAGCAGAAAGCGGCTCCCATTACTGCAGTACTTTGTTTAAATACTAGATTTAAGAGTGAGCCCACAGTCAAGTCAAGACGTGGCATTACTCCTTCCATGGCAAAGAAAGGAAAGCAAAATGAGATTTAGAAATGCAAAGTCAAGCCAGGAGTTGGTGGCACACACCTTTAATCCCTGCAATGGGCAGGTAGAGGCAGGCGGATCTCTAAAAGTTCGTGGTCTACAGAGTGAGTTCCAGGACAGTCAGGGCTACACAGACAAGCCTGAGGAGGGAGAAAAGTCACTTGCTCAAGGTCATGTTTGGTGACAAACCCTAGAACACGGGATCTAATACACTGGCCTACAAAGCCAGACCTGGGTGCTTTAGTGAGTGGAGAAGCAGCAAGGGGACCCTCGACTCCGAGACCGCAATGACTCGGGAGCGCACCACCCGCTGGGGCAAGGGGAAAAGCTGTCCTGCGCAGGCGCTGGGGCCTTGCGGGCCGCAGGAGGCCTCTCAGTGCTCAGTGCGCGAGCCGAGAGCTCCCTCCAGTAGTGTTAGCAGCAAGCAGACCCAAGAGGGCGCGATCCGGTCCAGGAAGCAGGTCCCGGAGTCAAGGCTGTGTCATGCGTCTGCCCAGCTGGCAGCCACTCACCGAGGACCTGAGGAACCTTCCCGCAGCGGCCGCCATCTTCAGTGCACGCGGGAAGCAGAGCAGATAGAGGAGCCTGCGAGCAGCGGGTCCACGACGGGTGCGGTCTCCAACGTAGGGCGTGGTTTCTGAGTCTGGGGGCGGGGCCTGGCGCGCAGGTTGGGTTTACGGGGTGGGGCCGAGGCGGGAGGGGTGTGGCTTATGTGAAGACGCTGAGTGAATGTGATTTAAGGGTGGAAGGTGGAGACGCACCCCTTCCTGCTCACTGTGATATTTCTTTTCCTCTTGGTCTCCTGAGTAGCTGAATGCTTGTTTTCCTATTTGTTGTACCAAATCTATAAAGAGCTAATGAAAGGGTCAAGTAGCCACTTATTTCCATATTTCCTATTGATTTTGTTTTAGCTTTGTGTGGTGGAAACTGAGAGAATCCTGTTCCCTTTCTACCTCAGGTGGAATCTTCTGGCTTCTGCATTAAATGGAACGAATTTAGTTGTTTTAGTCTTTAATAAGTTCAGTGACTTAGAAACATCGAAGCTTAGTATGCTTGTAAACCTTTGGGATTGTGTGGGGGCTTCCATTTGACCTCTCCTCAAAATTGGGATAACTGAGACACATTTCAAATCAATTTATTTATTAATATTAATATTAAGTGCTCAGTGGAGAGCATGGTTTTGAAGCAGCACCTCAAACACAACGAAATTCACGCAGTATTCACAGCAAATGCCATCTATAAACTGGTATTTTCCAAGCACTGTTCTGTTATTAATTTACCTCCTCAAATCTGCATGCCATACATAATATTTAATATTTTCTTTAAACTAGCTTGCTTTATAAAACACAAATGATATCATTTAAAGTGTTAAACAGGAAAAACTTATAACAATATAAATAGAAGGTAATTAATAATAAACACACTAAAGCAAAATTCTACAAAGTTCCAGCTAGATGCAATTACTTGCTGAAAGTCTAATTATTAAAGAGAGAGAGGTGGTCAGAGGCATTCTCTTCTAGCTCCATGGAGAACCTTCTCGTTTGTGTGGCCAGAGGACTGAAAGAGAATTCAAGCACACTTTCAGGCTGGAGAGATGGCTCAGAGGTAAAGAACACTGGCTGCTCTTCCAGAGGTCCT
>LOJH01024620.1:9481-31253 GCA_001685095.1 Ellobius talpinus
CAAATTCAATGACCCCTCGAGTCCCTGGCTGAACTATTCAAGATGAAAGCAAGTATCCAATGCTTATGATCACAGAAATGGTATAAGTTATTTTGGGCTCTTCTGTCCTGAGAATGAGAAAATGGTTCTCTGAGAGAGAGCTCCTGACTTTTGTGGGCATTCACCTTGTTTCTCCATTCTCCTCTGCCACGGCCTCCCATGGAAACAGTATGTTTTCACCTAGAAAATGCTCAGCGTCATTAGGATGGCTGAGCAGGTGAAGGTGCTTGCTGTCAAGCTTGATGACCTGCAGCTTGATCCCAGGACTCACAGGGTGGAAAGAGAAAACTCACTTCCACAAGTTTACAATCTATCGCAAATTTGTTACAATAAAAAAATGTAGTAAATTTAGAATGAAAGTTTTCTTAATGAATAGCTCAATTACTATTTAAAAAATAATTTGTAAGGCTGGGAATAATGGGGTATACCTCTAATCCCATGTATTCGTAGGCAGGTGGAATATGAGTTCAAAACTTCCCTGGGCTACATAGTTAGACCCTGTCTCTAAAAACAAAAACATATTAATAAAATAACATTTGATAAAACTAAAAGAAGAGCTACCACCTTTACAGCATCCAGAAAAACTGTATCAAAGCCAGCTGTGCCAAAGTAGAATGCTAACTACTGTGAGGTAAATCCCTGCTTGCCAGGGCTAGTCTCTAGTGGGATCCATGTATCTAGGTCTCCATTAACTACCACCCTGTCTCCATCTACCCAGATCTCAAGCTCTGTCTGTCTGTCTGTCTGTCTTGTCTCTGTCTACCTCTCCAGAAAAGTTTTGATTAAATCCATGCAACGGCAGTGGGGATGGGAAAAGAACACGTTCCCGAGGAAGAGCAAGGGGGATAAGAAGAGAAAGGGTTGAATATGTTCAAGACAGTACACACATGAAATTTTCAAAGGATACATTTAAGTTTAAAATAAATGCTTAACATGTGGAACTACCTCTCTTCCCTTTGAAACCCTTCCCACCAGCTTCCCAGTCTCATTATCTTAGTTAGGTCTTAGCTCCAGTGCCTCCCACAATGCCCTGGTTGGTCAACTCACAACAGACATTTTTAATTAAAGAAGTGAGGGAGGAAGGTCATATGGAAAGGACCATTCCTCTTTGAAGATCTCCCAATGAACACATCATTCAGATTCACACCTACTTATTTGACTACCTATCCCCTCAACATTGACACTGTTGATTTTTCAGCACCAATACTTTCATAGCAGATAGAATGGTGAACAACGTATGATTCATGGTCTCCTTCACCCTGACAGTTCAAAGTACAAAAATGTCGGACAATTCATTGGAAATTTTCAGAGGGTATCGGGTTCTTTGCAAAAACGTTCCATTATTAAATTGTAATTTTCTGACTAACATTTACCTTTTGCACAAATAAAAGAGATAAAAACAGTGAAAAGCATTTTAACTTTTAAGTGAATGGTTAGTTAAAATATTAAAAACATAAAAAAGAGTAAGTATCCCCAGACAAGTATGAGGGCACTGACAATTGGAAAAGTCCCGCTAGGGAGCCAGCTCAACAGGCAGAGTGTTTGCTGTGCAAGCAGAAGGACCTGAATTCGGATCCTCAGCACCCAGATAAAAGCCAGGCACAGCATCATGTAATCCTAACACTGGAGAGGCAGAGACAGGAGGATCCATAAGGTTTGCTGACAAGCTGAATTGGTGAGCATCAGGTTCAGTGAGTGACCCTGTCTCAAAAGGAAGGTTAAAAAGCTATTGAGGAAAGGACATGATAGCATCCTCTGGGCCTCCACATGCACATATGCAAACACATATACACTCACATATACAGACATGTACATATGTGCACAAATGCGAGCATACATACAGAACACACACACACACAAGCACACATAAACATGCACACACACATGCATGCATGTACACACACACACAAAGTTACCTGATTCTAATGTCTATACATTGCAAAGCAGTCCAGTTAACTGTTTTTCCAAATGCAGTGCATCTCATCCTGCAAGGGAGTAGTTATGTAGCTGTCAGTTACTGGGTGGCAGAAACTTATTCCAAATTTCAATAATTTTGCATTTTAATTTAGTCTTAATCCTTCGGAGGCATATAGACCTACCTCTCCATTAAATTAAATGAAAATAATTCCAGTAAGACAGTTTGTTATTTAATATAGAGAAAATCAAGGACCATGAGCACTCATTACAAAGAAAAGCATACATTTTGTGACATAAATATCAACCAGTAGCCAGCTGGGTTCTGAAATTCCAACAGGCTAATTATGTTTTAAATGAATTTTGATGTCTTGCCCTGATGACCCTTAGCTAGAAGACTGCAGGCTTTCTTTGGTGACTAATGTCACTGGGTTTTATTCTGAAGATGTTGATTCTTTAAACTAGGTTAAAAACCAATTTGTAACCGGGCAGTAGTGGCACAGGCCTTTAGTCCCAGCACTTGGGAGGCAGAGGAGGTAGGCAGATCTGCCCAGCCTGGTCTACAGAGTGAGTTCCAGGGCAGGTTCCAAAGCTACACAGAGAAAGCCTGTCTCAAAAAAACAAAAAAAGAAAAAAGAACCATGTAGATAATGGAAACTCTGGCATTTACTAACAGGTTTTTTAATTTAAAGATTATATAAATCAGCTGGGCTGTGGTGGCATAATCCCAGCACTCAGGAGGCAGAGGCAGGCAGATCTCTGTGAGTTTGAGGCCNCAGCCTGGTCTACAGAGTGAGTTCCAGGGCAGGTTCCAAAGCTACACAGAGAAAGCCTGTCTCAAAAAAACAAAAAAAGAAAAAAGAACCATGTAGATAATGGAAACTCTGGCATTTACTAACAGGTTTTTTAATTTAAAGATTATATAAATCAGCTGGGCTGTGGTGGCATAATCCCAGCACTCAGGAGGCAGAGGCAGGCAGATCTCTGTGAGTTTGAGGCCAGCCTGGTCTACAGAGTTAGTTCCAGGACAGACCACAAAGCTTCAAAGAAACTCTATCTCGAAAAACCAAACAGAATATATATTTTATTTTCTAGTGGATCAAAATGAGATTAAATAGTACCATAAGTGTCCATTCATATTTGGCATGGTTACAGTATCTAACATGGAGCTGGAGAGATGGCTCAGTGGTTAAGAGCCTTGCTGCTCTTGCAGAAAATCCGAGTTTGGTTCCTAATAACCAGGCAGCTCATAACCACCTCATAATCACCTGTAACTCCATTTCCAGGGGATCCACTGCCCTCTTCGTTCTTACATACGTATGATACAAAGACACATACACATCAATGAAAATAAAAGTAACTTTAAAAATTATACTGGTGAGTTTGTGTCAGTAACGCTAAGTAACTTTAAAAATTATGCTGGTGAGTTTGTGTCAGTAACGCTAAGCGCCACCTCAACTAGGGACCTGTACAAACAAACGGGAACTATAGGACTGGCATGCGGCTCTGCGGCAGAGTGCATGTCCAGCCTGCACCAGGACCTGAGTTCATCCCTAGTGCAGTGAAATACAGATAGCTTGGGCAGCAGGCAAAACTGAATCGTGTCTAAGTACTGATCTTACCCGGTAGGATATTATGATTGCACACAAGCAAGGAAATACTGGGCATTTGATAAATGCTTGTCCAAACCGTTTCACTCTGAATCTTACAATCTTACTGTGCTATGCTCCTTTGAGACCTGTGATTACAATGGTGCAGAGGAAGACAACTGCTGGCATTGACTGACCTGTTTCATTTGTGTGTTTTCAGGCAAATGGACACAGTTTTGTGCACATGGAACACGAAAAAGCTGTTTTACTACTGAAGAGCTTCCAGAATACAGTAGACCTACTTATTCAGCGTGAGCTCACTGTCTAAATGTTTTTATAAATAGTGAAGATACGTCAGCCAGAGCTAATGTTCAAAAATAAATTTATACATAGAAACCAATTTTGCCAGTTGCTGGACCAATGGCAAACATCAGTGCCAGGTGTATAATATTGTACGTTAGCCTTGACCACCCTGGAAAATGTTACCTATAAACACGGCGTTAGTGCGTGGCTCTGTATCAGTTCCAGCGGCAGCCTCTGGCTGTGCATTGGTGCAGTTTTGTTTCTGTCTTTGTTTTTTAATCAAATAAGTTGTCCTCTCAAAGTGGATTTCCTATCATTTTGGAGCACGGAAGCACACACAAGCTCTTTACAAATTCTGCTCTCCATCAGAAATACTGCCTCAAAAGTTGTATATAAGGAGTTGTAATCCCCATAAAGTATTTCTAGCACAAGGTATATGTTGGCATATATACAAAAAAAGAATATAGAAAAATGATATTTTCGTAAACACCTTGGATTGAGAAAGAAAATATATCTTAAAATAAGACTTTACTATATTGAATCTTTTTCAATAAAAATTACATGATTACGCCTTATGGAAGCAACTGTACATAAAGTATAAAGTATTTATGTTTGGTTCCACAGCCATTTGCTAAATTCCCATAGCAAAATGAAATAGTTCACAAATTATCATTAATCTCTGGGACCTAAGTAATAATCGGAGAAGGTAAATCTGTTCAATGCCTTTAGCTAATTAAAAGGACACAAGCAGACTTTAGAGATAGGCCACAGGCTGCGGTGGACCGGGTTCTTCACTACAACCGGAAGCAGTGAGTGACGGGTGGCAGGGAAACCTTAATGCTTTGATATTCTGTTTCCTTGGGGTTACGCTGACGATAAATCGCGGCCCCTGTGATCCCTTTACCGTAAATGTGGAACTTTTCCGTGTGCTGCTTTGTTTAATTTGCTACTTTTAAATCATTTTCAATGAATTTTGGGAACTGATGACATTTATTACAGAGAGAGACTTGTTTGAAAGCTATGGTGGGTGATTTCAAAACTTTGGTATTGAAATATGAAACTTCAGATATAATTTCTCAGAGCTGTGGTCTAACTGGTGTCATTAATCTTAATGCCTGTTTTTTTTTTGCAGACAGAAATAGATTAAAAAATTTTTTCTCCAAAAAAAGTTTCAAGAAACATAAATATGAATGCAATCATAACAGAGAGTCTAATGTACTTTTACATTGTGTTTCCCCTGTGAAAGCTCAAAAATATGTTTTATAATCCTTTAAGTTACTTCTTTTTATAGTAGTCACTCATTTGATTAAAATATTAATTTGAAATTTCAGATCAACTTTCCATAGTTGGTTGTATACATTCCCTCATATACCTACATCACTTTTTATATAACAAATTTATCTTATATGCTAGTGTTTGGAATATTCTATGAAATTTTACAATACGATCATATGTGGATGTCACCAGAGCTCTGAGGATAATATTTGTAAGTTTATGTTTTATGGGGACATTGAAAATAATGTATTTTTGTAGGATCTATTAAAATGAGTGCCACTTATTAGAAGTACAGTGGTGTTTTTGGCATAGAATTTGTCACATGGAGACAAATGCAACTTCATTTAGCAGGTGGTGCACTGGTTTTGTTGCTGATTTATGTCAGGATGATGCGATACCGTGGTTTTATAGGCTTTGACAATTAGCTACTGATTCGAGATTGGCCTTTTTGGCGTATTACACAGAAGCGGTTTTTAAGTGCATTTTAATATATTGAGAACATCTAATGAGAGGCGTCTTTTATAGCCTAATTTTCTCTTTCAAAAGCTCATAGCACATCACTACAACAGATGTTCTAGGCTCAGTCTTAGTCAAGAGAAACCAACCAAGCTCAGAACATAATACTGCCGCTTGAAACATCCAGAAAGCACCCATCAGGGCTGCCAGCCTTCTTCCGGAAAGCAAGAAGCAACCAGATGTAGGGCTCCCACATACTTTCTTGTGTAGGAGCGCCAGGTGCTCCTGAGGCCATCAGCTGAGAGGTGGTGACCCCTCCTTGATGGACTACATTGTCAGGGGTCTTGCTTTGACACTTCCTTCTGTGATGCTCAGTAATGGGGACAGGACCTCTTGAGGAAAATGTGGATATACTCCAGGCTACCGACTGACACAGAGGGACATTTTCTGTTTTAGTGGAATCATTAATCACTTGTGGCTGTGGGAGGGGCTTCTCATTGATTTTAAAGGTGACCCGAGCCAGTAATTCATTGATCTGGGGTTATTTTTATTTTTTGAGTTAACTAACTTGCTGCCGGAAACTAGAATCTGGTTCAAGTTAACATCAAAAATATAAGTTAAGAGTGTGCCTTTAAGAAGGAAAGAAAGAAAAAGGAAAATCTACAACACAAAGGAGTGAGTGCCCGGTGGCACCAGGAAATCTCTACCTCTTGGTGGGTCCTGGATCTTCCTGCTGAGGAAGCTGTTTGTAGACCTGGGTCAAGGGTGATGTGGAATAGAGTGGAGACAGTAGAGACAGAAAGAACAAATACTGACAATTAGTAGCCAAACTCTGTGGGGTTTGCAAGATAAATAGATTTAAAGGGACAATTTTCAAAACATCTCACCAGGCATGCACACTTTATTAGGTGATTCCAGCCTGCTAGGCAACACAAGCCACCAAGCATGCATGCTGTGCTGATTTGAAGCCTATGGAATTGTGCCTGTGCCTGTCCCTCTGCATTGTAGTAAATGCTGTCCGGGCTTTGGCTTGTGCCCCTACCTCCACAGAGAACACCTCAGATCAGGCGTGTGAACCAACACTGACTTGTTTGCAGAGAGGAGTGCATGCAAAGTGCCGTTGTCGTTCCTTAAAAGTGGGGGCTGAGCTACTTACCGTGTGTGAGGGAGAGAGAGGATAGAGGCTAGAAAATGATGGACTTTGATTTGCATATCCAAATATCAATAGAAAAGTTTCCAGACTTTCCAAACTATTCGATGGAGAAACTCAGAAACGTTTAATTTTTAGTCATAAAACCTGCCAAGTGTAAACACGTCAGTGTAAAAGTCTGGGAACAGTGTTCTTCTCAGCCCTTCTTTCCACAGGGTTGGAGTTGTCCATCATCATTTTCTGCTTCTCATTGGCAGGAAGACTGAAGATGCCTATTCCCATGAATGCATTCTTGTGGAGAGCAAGAATATGATCTCATCAGATCAAAATTCATGTAGGTATCAGACTGACATCTAAACCATTAGTGAGTTCAGTCTGACTGATCCATGAAATGGCAACCCACCCACAGATTCAGTGGAATGCTAGAACAGCAAAAAGTAACAAGTTAGGGAAATAATAAAGTTCAGTCAGTTAAGATGGATCCTTCAGTACAAGACAAGCAGCATTGAGGGGCCAGCAAAAGCCCTGTGGCAGAAATGTTTCTTTCCATGGCTTAATCAAATGCTCAAACAACTGTCAGTCATGCATCTGCTTTCCACTCACGGGTACAGCTTCTTGACCCACCACAACTTTGGTGAATTTTTGAAATTCAAGATTACTTACACAACTTTTTTTTTTCCCTTAGCAATCCTAGGAAAGGCATTCTGCCCTGGCTTGGAGCATGAAAACATGCTATGTTACCCAAATAGAATACCGGCTGAGGGTAATTGGGTATGCACTGTGGAACACACAGAGAAAATGTTACAAAAGGTGTGGATGTTGGCTCTCCTGCATGTCTGTCTAGCTCCCCTTTAGTCCACCGTATGCAGCGGGTTTCCTATGACACCATGTACAAGACTAAGGCAGATATAACCTCAGTTTCCATTCTGCTTGGGCACATCTGGGGATCTTTCTGCTTCTAGCATGCAACGGTGGTCTCCTCTCATAACTGCTGTCCTCCTGCAGACCCCCACATGCTGTTCAGAGGGGGTAGGTGTGGGTTTCCATCCCACGGAGGCAAACACATGGAGCCTCCAGGGCTCTAGCTGCCAGAAGATCCCGAATATCATGTGAGGATTTCCACCCTTAGGGGAAGAGCCAGTGCTCACCACACCACTGACAGCACCAAACAGCTCACGCACGAAGGTGTGTGAGGGTGTCAGTGCCTTAACAAAGCCACGTTTTCACTTCTGTGTTGATTTTGACTGTTCGCTTCTCTATTCTAAAGTGTTAGATTTTTGCCATACTGAGGAACTTTCTCTAAGCTGCTTGTATGCATATCGGGGTGCCTCCTAGTCTTCCCAACCTTGAACACTGTGAGGAAATTATCCAGAAACACTCTCCTGTGAGGACAGAAACTCCTGCCTTCCATCCCAAAGAATTTGAGGGTTCTGGAACAATGAAGGGGAGAGATCACGTTAAGAGTTTATTTTAAAACCAACAGTGAAAATAAAGGAATCTGGGTCCCCTTACTTTCTCACTATGTGATTGTCTTGATTTTCGTAGAAGTCATGGTTTTTTGGGGGGGGGCGGATAAGGACACAAGAACTGATGGTTTTAACTTAAGCACCTTCTTGACCACCCGGGTTCTGCAGATGGATTCTGTAACATTGCCTAAGTAGGGTGCAAAATTAAAAACAACAGGGTCTGGCCCCAGCATGTGCAAGTAGCCAGGAGATCTGGGGTACATACCTTTCTTGCAAAATTTCAATACACACTCTTGTTTCAGCTTAACTTTATTCAGGGTGACACCATAGAGAGTTAAATATTGGGAAATTTCAGGCAGCATTTATGTAGAAAAATGATAAAATCCCGTGAATCTGTCTAACACTGGACTGATACAGACCTGACCAAAGCAGAAGCAATGGACCAGACCTCAATACATGAATTTCCAAACCCAGCATAATTTCCCTTCCTTTATTAAAAAATGGCTTTTGCTTCATCCTTTAAGCTGGTACCATTTGTGTATACCCAATTAGTGAGGGGAGAGGGATTTAAAAGTATCATTCAATATTTTCCTCCTTTGAAAGTTTTCTCCCTCTTTGAACAAGTGTATTCTTTGTAGGGTTGCCCCCCATTTTAAAATAAAGTGACGAGCATATATCACACCAGACAGACAGACAGATGTCTCTCATCTAGAGGAAAATAGCTCACATAGGGTCTTGTTTTCAACAGTAAACACATATACTTCCTTCACAATAGGGCAGCAGATCTCAGAAGCCTAGCGTAAATTATACAGTCAAGGCATTTAGAGATATGTTACCGAAGACTGTAACAAAGACATAAAGCGCAGTAATCATAAATTCTATGATAAATACCTGTTGAGCACCACTATGCATCAGGCCTGCCAGGGACACAGCACAAGGCGTCACAGTTGAGCGGAAAGAGAGACTGTGCTGAGGCCTCTGTCTCGGCTCTTACCCCATTCCATGGTGGATGGATGCATCCACTCTGCCTGGGTTGGAACAGTACTTAAGTTGGAGCTATCTGTCTCCCTACCAGGTCCTAGGGCCACTGGGAGGCCATTTCAAATGTTTGTTGAGACTTAGAAAAACTTCTGAAAGATTGGTCATGGCCATATTGGAAATATTTTTGGACCAGGGAAACAGAATCCAGAATCTCTTGGATTTTGGAGAAAGGGCCATGTTTTTGTCAGTTTGTTAGTCTGAAAGAAAGCAAGGGTTGTCATGAGGACAACTGTCCCTCAGTCTGGCCCAGCGCCTGGCTCCATGCTCTGGCATCAGTGAATGCTAACCCTTAACAGACACGGGAGTGGGCGGGTCCTTCCTGTGTCCACTGCCTTGAGGACATACTTTTAGTGTCCAGTGTCATAATTATCGACTCAGAAAGGCAGTGAATAGCTGAGTGTGGCAGGAGGCAGAGGCAGGTGGGTCTCTGTGAGCTCAAGGCCAGCCTGGTCTACATAGTGAGTTCCAGGCCAGCCTGAGCTACATAGTGCGATCTTTCAGATCTATGTATTCCCCTGTGAATTTAAGAATGCTGTCACTGCCTGGCCTGCTGTTTAGGCCATCCCGTGATCCAGCTGCTTGTATGCTGTTGGATTGTGCGTGTCTACACATCAAACCAACCATCTGCTTGTCCTTCCCAGGAGATCTGGGGTCTCTCTGATTGTAGGAACAGCTTGTTTCTCTTCCCTGCCTTACCCAGACTGGCTTAGGTTCTTCGCCTTCTGAGTGTCCCTGTGCTTCATGGCCTTTGCACACAATGGCTCTTCGCTGGCAAGCTTCCTCCCCGAGCCTCCTTTCCAAGTTACCAAAATCATGTTTGGTCTTCAAAGTCCTGCCTACTCGGCACAATGACCGTGAGCCCTTCTGTAATCTTGATGAGGAAGCTCTTTCTCAGTTCCGCCAACAGGGTATTGTCTTCCCTCTACCTGAGCCCTAGCAGCTTGGTCTGTGTTAATTCTCTTCTATCAAGCTTAAGTTCCTTTGAGAGACAGGGCCAGGCAGTACTGAAGAGGCCTTCTGGACAGCAACCCAGGAGAACATGTAAATCCCTCAGCCTTTCTTAATGCCGCAAGCGGAGTGTGACACACTTAACAAATCATGACTTAAACGGGTGACTGACGCTCCTCTGTATAACCTTAAATGGTGAACCTTTTCCCTTTGGCCACCTCTGCTGATTCATTATTCCCACTTTTGGGGGTCGGGAAGTCCTCTATGCCAAATTCTCCCCATCCTTACCATTTCTTCTCAAAGTCTTCAGAACCTTTGCCCTGTTTGGCAATTAGGTTTTATTTTCTTTCTACATATTCTAAAGATATCAACACTGCCCAAAACATTTAAGTGGCTTTGTTGTTCAGTGAGAAAAACATTTTTTATATCCTTTTAGTAATAAGTTTGTATTTGTTTCTTCTGGGGGAAAGTCATGGATTTAGTTGTCAGAAACATCCCAGAGACATGAAGGATGGTGTTGAACTCACAAAGCTGTGGTTTTAAGCATCTTTGAGACCACCAGGCCCATGGTCAACAGGGTACTTTTCTAAGGTAAGGACCAGTGTCAGACACACAACCACAGGAAAAAGTCCCATAGAGAAGTTCAAGTGTCTGCCACTCCTGAGACAAGTGAGACTCTGGAAGGGACAATTAACACATTACCCGAATTTCCCAGAGAAGGGGCCTCTCAATAAGACTGAGGAAGCACCAAATTATGTGTTGCTTTTCCCCCAAAGCCCCTCGTTTTTGAGTTCTTGCTTTCAAGCCTGAGATACATGCTATTCTTGCAATCATTTGGACACGGCCACAGAACTTTTTTAAAAGCATGTAGTTACAAAGAGTCACCACTAGGTGGAGCGCGTCTTCCTAGATTTAATGCCAGTCTGGAGAAGCCTTCACAGCCGGTTCTTGTCTCTGCGCTGATGGAGTAATACTCCTTTCCACACTCTTCATTAACGACTATTTATAATTATGTTCTAAGCTTAAATGACGCTAATGGATTCTGTATCTTTTGTACTGAACTGAAACGCTCAGGTTGAATCAACTTCCCAGAGTGCAGATTTCTCTCTCAGCCCTGGACCAGTGTGTGCTGAGATTCTGTTCCTTAACTGTTCAGTAAACACATCTGCCAGTTTCACAGTTTTTCCCTAGCTTGCACGAGTCTTTCAAATACTTTGTACTAATCTCCCTTATCCACACTTTCCATTAGTTGACATGGCAATATATTTGTTTTAAATCATCATAATTTACTCTGAAATTATCTCTGCAAGACTTAAGCATCAGGAATCAAGTTTGCCTGAACGGCCTCTCTTTTGAGAAACTTATCGAGGTCCTACTTGAATGTACATTTCCAACAGATATCTATAAGCTCACTTTTCACCTTATACACCTGCACAAGAATTAGCATAACATAAATGGAGTTTATTACAAAAAGAATGCATTTTAAAAAGCATCTCATAACATGAAAATTGGGTTCCAAGAAAGGCCTCATTAGGTAAACCCACCCCTATATCATGAATATCCATGAATCAAAAGCGGAACCTTGGCCACCTTGGTGACATACTGTGGTTCTGAGATATTGAGAGTCCTGGGGCCTCTGATGGCTGGTTCCTGGTGAAAGAAATCATATCTGAGTTAACTGTGTCTTCACAATCTGCTCTGCCTAGGCTTCTACCTTGATGATCCCATCAGAATCCTCCCGGGTGGAGCTTCAGCCTCCCCTCTACAGACTTAATCTTGTCCTCCTCCAGCAAAAGTAAAGAGAAGACAGGATGTTCTTCCCTGAAGCTTATTAAAACATTAAATCCTGGTGTTTTTCTCCAAAGGGAGCTGTTTTCTTCTGGCCACAAGGTCACCAGCTCCTGCAGTGAGCTCTTAGCAGAGTCTGTTCAGCCTCCTTAGGGGGCTGGGGACTAATCGCTGTGACCTCAAGCCTGCTGGTTTTATGGCACCATCTCAGGTAGGATCACCAGGTTGGTTTTAGATCCTCTCAGGAGGCAAAGCACCCATTAGCCAGCCTGGACTTGAGCAGTGTGACCCGCCAGCAAGCCAGGAGTGCCAGACACAGGTTCTCTTCTTTTGAAAAACATCTGGTTTTGTAACTTTCTTTTCTATTCCATCATTATCCTCCTTTCAGACTCTCATGGACTCCTAAAGATCAGTTTGGTTGTAAACTAAACCGGAGAAAGAGAGGCTTCCCGTTAGGTTAGCTCGAGTGCTCTCCCCAGTGCTGCCTTGTCCATCTTGTGGATCTGGTACTGGACCACCCCTTAGTTGTTGGTACAAACCATTAAGTAGATACATTTGTTGTTTTACTTGTTCATATAGTAATCTTGGCCTTTCATTCCTGGAATGGTCTCCCGGCCAGCACATTCCCCCTTGTGCTGGGATTATGATCACCTTGATGCTGAGGGATCATGACTTTGGCTTTCTAGCCTGCCAGCCCTGACGTAAAGTGAACGCCTGTCTTGGGCTCTGTAGTGTGACAGGCCCAGGGATGTGCTTTTAGCTGTATAGGATGGGAGCGTTACCCAGGTTGGTTTGTGGAGTAGCCTCAGGGTGGGAAGAGGAGCCTGCAGGAAAAACTTCACCAAGACCTTCCCTAACCCTGCCCCAGTTTGTTGCCTCCTCGGAGAGATAAGTGAGTGATTGTGAGCCCAGCTTCACTTTATCGGTGTTCATTAAAGCGTAATTCTAAAAACAGGAAAAGCATTCCTCCTGTTTGTTTTAAACCAGCTGGCAACCACACATGCATGCAGTTCTTCAGCCTTACTGTGGGATCATTCAAAATGGCAATAAGTATTTTGCACTCGCTAGAATCTCGAAGATTCCTTCTAAAAGCACTCCCCTCATGGGTGCTTTATACAGCTGCAGATGGTGCTGCTTAAACTGCACATCTCTGTGCCTGCCTCCCAGGACAAGCCAGATGTGGGAACCAAACCCCTCCAACAAATACACACACACACACACATACACACACACACACCTCTGTCCCTCTCCAAGTCAGGACTCCTGGACTCTTTTTTTTTTTTCATTTCCACACTTGTCAACAAAATCTGGGCCTCTGGGATCTAGGATTTTAAGTCATCATAAACAGTTCAAAAATAAGAAAGCAGGCCTTTGGTTTACCTTTCCAAAATTATTTTCATAAACATTCCCACATGTCCAATCATACCAGGATATAGACTTTTATTTACTTATTTATTGAGAATGCTTCCAAACCTGTTGTGTGAAGAGATGCACTTCACGGACATGTTTAGTGTGGTTTCTAGGCATCCGACCTAGGCACCCTAGGGTTCTGTGCCTGCAGAACACGCAGAGCAGACGCCCCACCCTGAGCTGCACCCCAGCCCCTCCAGAAGTGCTGAAGTGGCTGTCTCGAGAGTCCTCTGTACCATCTTCAGCGCAGGCTGCCTGCGGTGTGATGCTTTTTTTTTTTAAAATTATTATCAATGGTTTTTTAAGCCTTTTTCTTGTTGTCCTTTCAATTAAATCCATGTGGTTGCTGGGAGTTGAACCTGGGCCCTCTGGAAGAGCAGCCAGCACTCTTAACCTCTGAGCTATCTCCCCTTTCGATTAAATCAATAGAAGCAAATGTTCAAAGGAACAGCCAAACATACAAGTATCAGCCTTTCCCATCAAGAAACAGTCAAATGGGAAGATGATGCTTAAGAAGTCTAACAAGCGCCTGTGTCTGAGGAAACTGTGAGGAGAGCAGAGAATAAAAATATCCTCACTGTCTCTGTCACGCTGACAAAGCAGCAAAGGATTCTTTTCAGCTTCATTGACTCACAGTGCGGATATGGAACATTTTGGAAGGCCAGCTCCCGCTTCTTATTTGTATTTATTGTCCAGAAGGGACAAGTCTCTGGAGACAGTTGAGGCAGTACCATCCAGAATGAGTCACATCAGGCCTGGCTTGCCGCTCCTTTTGATACAGTTCTTCAGTGAGGTTGCCCTCAGGGATCAAAGTCAGAGAGAACGCAGGATTAGGGCATCTAAACATTTTCTAATTTAGTCACTACAAGGTGAATTCCACATTAGCTCCTAAGAAACAGTACCTCCCCAGGTTCCAATGGGGAAGTTTCTCCTGCCATTGCATTACATGGCAAGAACGGGTGATTTTATTTTTGTTTTTAC
Source organism: Ellobius talpinus (assembly GCA_001685095.1). Taxonomy (NCBI): domain Eukaryota; kingdom Metazoa; phylum Chordata; class Mammalia; order Rodentia; family Cricetidae; genus Ellobius; species Ellobius talpinus. The sequence goes on from LOJH01024620.1 coordinate 23,842, forward strand.
TTCCAGCAAAACACCAGTTTTTGTTTGTTCCTTGAGGTTAAAATTAGGGTGTCCCCACCCCCCTTAGGATTAGTCTGGATGTGGGTTAGCAGAGATACATTCATACATTCAGGTGTGGTGGCACAGCTACCCTTGATGGTAGTGACTTACTGAATCTGTGTACTAAATTAGAAAATGTTTAGCAGAAAATGAAAATGAGATTGTGCAGGCACATCTCTGAGTCAAGGTCAACCTGGCCTACAGAGAGACTACAGAGAGAGTTCCAGAGACACCCTGTCTCAAAAAAAAAACCAAAATAAAATAAAAACAAGAAAATGAGATTGTATTTTGAAAATACTTATTTCCTGACCTCCAGGTGCCACTTTCAGCATGCTAGATATCCAGGAAGGGAAGCAGTGACACCCGACAGGTGTACTGGCCAGTAGGGAAAGCCCAACTGTAGAAAGCTGGTAACACCTGCCGCATAGACATCGTCAGTCCACTCCTAAGTCAGTTCTTCGAATTCCCAAATATTTGTGGCAGTGAAAAGCAATACATATCCTTAGCTAAGGAAACTGGTTCTTTTTTAAAGTCTACTGCTACATGACAAACGACATGACTACAAGTCACGTCTGCCACACTAAGATACAGGACATAACAGAGAATCCCCTAAACAGCCACACAAAGAAATGAAGAGATAAATCAAACGTTTAAAACAAAAAACAGAATAGGAGTTTGGGAGATGGCTCAGTAGGTAAGGAGTTAACCACACAACTCTGAGGGCCTGATTCAGGACTGTCAGAACATGAAATTCTCCTGCCATCCCTTGGCTCAGAAGGCAAAGACAAGCAACTCCCAGGGCAAACTGGCCACCTGGGCTAGCTCTGGCTTCAAGTGGAAGGCCCTGCTCCTGTATATAAGGTGGAGAGTGACTGAGGAAGATATTTGACAATAACTTTGGACCTCCACAGGCACATGCACACATGTGCAGACATGCCCAGAATACACACATGCACTCACACAAGCAAACACACATGCAGAAGAAAGTGGAGTAGAATTTTAGCGCTTAGCACCTGACAGGGTTTCTAATATGATGGAATGCTTGCCAGCGGGATGGATGTGGTAAAATCACTAGATACAGTAGACGGGTGGTCTCTCAGAGGAAATCGTTTGCCCAAAGAAAGAGCTACCAGAAGAGGGACAGTTAAAGCTTTTGAAGCGAGTCATTCTTCAGTTTAATACCTGCTGGCTAGTCTTCCTCCAGACATGAACTGATTTTAGACACCATACATGCAGAAATAGAAGCAGCAATGTATTCATTGTGCCATCCTCATTGCTACTTCTGAAGACCCCATGACATGCTTGGCTCTCAAGAGAAATCCGCCTACTGCCTTTAGTCCCTTGTCAGATTATTCAATCCTGACCTTCACTGGGTATTAGTGTAAGAAATCTAGTCTGCACACACCAGGCTTCGTGCTCCAACCTGTTTAACCACCCTGACTGATTATCCAGGTCCCTCATAGATTTCCAAACTCTCTGAAGGACTCTGAACACTGCAGCAGGCTTCAGAGAGGAGCTCTAACAAACATATCAAGAAGTCACTGGTAATCATGGCTTCTAGAGAAATGCTTCCCAGGAAGCTGCTTCAGTTAGCTGGGAGGACAAGAGGGCTGGTCCCCAGGAGCACAGACACATACCCACCTCCTTGTATCAGGGTTGAAACTGCTAGGTGAGTCCTCACTGCCAACTTTCCAACATCCTGTCTGGCTTGAAGTTGAGAACACCAGAGGAGGGTATTCAGGAAGGATTTGATCAAGTGAAGAGAGAGAGTATTTCCATGAGAAACTACTTATTTCCATGAGAAACAAAGTCCTCAGTTACTTATGGTGGTTACCTGGCCGTGGGGGAGAGAAGGATTTGTAAATCATGGCTTTTGTTGCTGTTCTTTGCCTTTTGATTTTGAATTTTTGGGAGGCCGCTTCAAGCAATAACATGAGGTGTGCAATAATCCTGTGAGGTGTATGCCTGGGCTTTGAATTAGAGTCTTTTGCAGGTTCCTGTTTACCCACACAGTCCACACGGGCTAAAAAGCTTAACTTATCAGGGATGGAACTAGGTTTCACGGAGTTCCTTTAACCAAATAAGCTTGCTACTTTCTCATTTCTTTCTGCATCTGCCTTGGGACCACTAACTGCTAAGTCATTCTGGCCATTTTCATTGATGTCATCAGATGAGAAACACTTTCTTTAAATCCCAAAGGCTTAAACAGCAATGCAGAAATCAACTCCCTATCACTTTTTTTCAATTTAATTCCTCACTCTTTGTCATATTTTTCATTTGCCTGCATCCGTTCCCATGGCAACAAGTTTGTTGACAGAGACAGTAGAACTCTGCTTTTAGCTTTCAGCCCAATGTAAAATCGCTTTTAGGTAGGTGCCACATAAACAAGCAAACTGGAGTGCTCTTGCTAAGACATTTTCTTATCTCTTTACTCATTTCCATCCTATCCCCAAGCAAGGCTCTCCTGTGCAGAGGCCTTCCAGGCAATCACAGCTTCAAGGACTTAACCTCAAGGACTTTACTTTTGGGTTCCTGTGGCTTCCCTCTTCCAAGGGTCAATAAGACAAATGCATCCATCAAGGCTGCACAGAAAAGCAACTTTCAATCAATTCCTATAAAAAATGCCCTCAGTATATTTGAGGAAATACCTATGTCCTGAACTGAGCCATAAACCAGGTAAACAAGATAAGGAGAGGCATTTAAGCAGATTTCCTCCCAATAAGTAAATGCAGAGGCCAAGCTTTAAGCTCTTGAAAAGACTCAGGTCTGGAAAGCAGACATGGTCCTGGCAGCTGCCTGCATACAGGGGAGCTTCAGTAGAGACAATTCATTACCAAGTATGAAAAGGCAAGCAACTGCATCCAACTTGGTGAAATACGCCTATGACTCCAGCATTGGGGGTGGGGTGGGGAGTAAGGCAGAAGCATTACAAGTTTGAGGACATCTGGGCTACATAGCAAGATCTTGCAAGGACTGGGGTGGCAAGGTCCTAGGTTCAATTCCTAGCACATTGAATCTACTGAAGCAAGTGGAGTGTACAGATGGAGAAAGGGGAGAGGAGTCTGCAGAAACCCCAACCCCAAGCTCTAATGTTTTAAACTTTAGGTTCCCTGTGGCTCTGGCAGCCCCAACTACTGCTGCAGTGCCCAGGAAGCAACAGGCCCACTCTCAAAAACTGAATAGGAATTACCCATATATGTGCAGATTTTTTTTTAAAAAAAGAAAATGAATTAATTCAGGGGAATGAAAATAGACATTAAATATCTCAACTCTAGTTAGGAAAATGGTCAGATGTAAATGATCTCTTTCTTGCTTAGTCTTATGAGACACCTAAGCACCAAGTTAGCTGCTTATATTGTATAAATGTATTTTTTGGCTGTTCAAAGGTTATTTTCCTATATTAAGAAGTTTCTTATATTAAAACCTTTTATTGCAACTCAGGTTTTGTGTCTCTTAGATGCACACTTTTCTTTGCTAGTTTCTTTTGCACTGCTGGAGTCTGAGGTTGAATGATGCCTGGGTATGGCAGGTGAATTGAACTGCCTGATAGCTAGACTAAGGAAAGCACTTGACACACGGACAAACCACATTGTTTTCCACAGCTACTAAAGAATAGGTCCCCGGGAAATGTTAGATGAGTTTGTTTGTTTTTGAAAGTCTCGGGAAAAACCAAGACGAATCTCTCAGGCAGATAAAGAATTTCCCGTATTTGCCCGAATGTACTGTTGAAATAAGTATTATTTTCAATATTCATTTTTCCACTCAGAGGGCACTCACTGGTCTTAGACCAAGGAGAGGACATCTGGCTTACATAGGATCGCTCGCTGAGTGCTACTTAACGCTTAGGAAACCTTGTTTTGCTTTGATGACAGTGTGATGGACTACAACAAACGTTTCATACTTCTGCTCTGATAATTAGACATTTCCTTTGCTTCCCTCCTCAAGAGAGCAAGCCTTACTGTGATGTCTGTTCGAGGTAAGGAGAAAGGTAGCTGACAGGCAAACAGCACTTTTGTTGGAAGAGGCCATCAAGATATCTGTGCACTCAGTGGATAGAAGGGATTGAAGGTGGCTTAAGAATGTGACACTGTTTACACTGGAGGAAAGAACTCTCCAGGGCTAGCAGGAGCCACAGGCAGAGCTAATGAACTTGAAAAGGGTAAGGTCACCTCAAGGTCACTACAGGTTATTACAAGAACCAGGATTTTCTTTCCTACCAGCAGCCACCCAAGAGCACCCCACACACAGCTGTGTATGAGAACCATGAACTGCGGTCTCATTTCAGGAAAGAAATATTAAGCATCAGAAAAGTGATACAGATAGAAGACAGTGGTAGGGGCTCCAAGAGGTTTGCAAAGAATTACACAAACACACTGTTTTTAAATATTCATGACATTTATTTTTCATTTTCAAAATTATTTGATCAATGACTTTTGCTCTCAGTAATTTGTGGGAGGTAAATCTATTTCTTTACTCTGTTAGTTCTAAAGTTTTATGTGTCAAGCACACACACAAATTCCTGAGGTCATATAAGTCAGTTAAATATTTCACTCTCATAAAAGGTGTAAGAGAGATTCCTAAGTGGTGGCACAGCTTCAGGTCTCTAGACCAATACTCTGATGGGATCTGGTTTCACTACGTAAGTGCGGCACCCAGATAACACATCCACAGTAGCCAGGGCTCCTCCTGTCAGAGCTTAAACTGGGACCTCATTCCTAAAACTCTGCTCTAGCTGACAACACTCACGTGGCAGGTGAAGTGCTCCTTCTGTCCATCCTTTGCCGTCTATGTGGACATTTCGATGTGTGTCGGTGAACTGACATTCTACACGCTGTATATAATTGCATGCATTTCACTGAAGTCTATGGACACTCCCTTCGTAGAGCTTTTACGAAGAACCATGAAGCCAAGGCAGTTTAGCAAATGAGGCTCAATATTTATAAACCGGGGCCTTTTCCGTCTCTTTGCTAGCCGAGGTGGCTCTATACAAACCGGGTGGGAGGGGCAGCAAACACCTCACACATCACATTTAGATTTTCTACTTGGGTGTACTCTAGCCAATTCAAAACAAATTGCTTACTTTAATAATAAAGTTTACCATTTTATATAAAAAATCAAACCATGATATGTTTAATTGAAATGGCTGTATTGTAATTAATATTTTGAGATAATTGTGATTTTGAGCTTAAAATTATATATAAAAGTTGTCATTTTTGTATGTGTTAAAAAACAATGTACCATGATTAACAGTACTTTTTAGTTGAACTACATATTGATGTAAATAAAACTGAATGAAGAAACACTAATTTACTAACATAGATTGTGAATGTACTTCATGGTTTTTTGCCATATGAGACCATAACAACCTTGAAAGCTGTTTAATTTTATGTGCAAAGTTCCACTAACCTGTATTTCACCTTTGCAGTGTGGTCTGTGCTCTCCAGCTGTCTTATGCTCTAGCACTGGGTTAAGGGTAGGTAGGGTGTAGTCTGGAAGCATCTGCAGATGCGCTCTGTACAGATAACTGCGCCGTGCGGTGTACAGCAGAGCCATTTTTAGGTTCTGTTGTACTCAAATTTTTCAGTATTTAAAAAAGTGTTTTGAATAACCTAAAAGTCTCTTTATTGTATAAATAATAAAACATCACCTTATTACATGGTGTCTGGTTTACTATGGAAGCAGATTCTGAGACAGGGAGCTGTGACATGGAAAGGTGTGTTTCTTTTTAAAACAAAAACACTGTACTAATATCTAAAAATGGACCTTTTATTATGAACACGAAGCATGTATCTTTGTTAGCACTGACTTTTCCTAACATCAACAGCCTCAATCACCTGCGAGTTCTCTACCTCCGTCCTCCGCCCGCTGACACAGGCTACTTCTCAACTGGCTTCTTGACACAATCATATGGTGAGCCTGGATGGCTCATAACCTGCTTTTGATAATTTCAGTGTAAACAACAATGTTTATATTTGGTTTTTATTAAATCAAGCTTGCTTATAACTAATTCCCTTTTAGAAAATTACTGTAAAACTTCCAGTTTAGCTTTAATCAGGCTGTAAGCAGATTTCAGAATCACGGTGCTAGAATAAGAGGTACCAGGTTGGAATAAAGGACACCCATAACATACATGAAGTTAAAAAAATAAAAACACCAAAAACCCTAAATATAAAATGCATTGACACTGACCATACAGAAAGCTTAAATTCCTGGGCAATAAAAAGTCTGATTTTCTTTTAAATGCCAAAGAATAATACTTAGTAAAATTTGCTGACTTACAGCTAATACAGTCTTGTTCAGTTCACATTATATGAAAAATAAAAAGAAACCAGGAGGAACCCCGATCTAAAAAGATGGTTGCCTTATCATTATGAAATATTAAATCTCATGAAATAAAAAGTTTTTGCAATGTCTTAATGGATGAGTTGGCAAAACATTTAAGATGTGTTGCAGCCAACACCATCATAAACGCTCACAGCACTTCACAGAGGACACAGTTAGTGGAGCGAACATGGCAACACTGCAGGCTGCCCTCCTACCCAGAATGAGCACGGGAAGATGCCGCTGCACTCAGGCAGGGACTCGGTCTCTCAAATACTCCAGCACAGCAGCTGTGCCTTTCATCAGTAGGGCCGCTCGGGGGACTCGGAAGGGATTTCCATCTAGCAGTAGTGTTCTAAATGGAAGAAACAAGAAAATTAAGCATTCCTATTAGTGATTCTCTTTTCATGAAATAAAACTATCATTTGCAATTTTATAAGTGTGTATTTTTACTTATGTGTCTCTTACTAACCCAAATAAATATGCGGACAGCTGGAATTACAGTACCCAACAGCACAGGGTGACTGTCACATGAGAAGCACATTATGGAGTTTACATTCACAGGCCCCGTTGGTTTTAACAGACTTATGGTATAGGCATCATTAATATTTCTGACTTTAAAGACAGGGCAATACAGAACTGGAAAAACAAAGCCATATCTAGGATAAACAGTAGCTAAATGGTGGTGAATGATTTGAGCTTCCAGTTAGTCTCCTCTCGATTTTACATGACGACACACTAAATAATAAAATAGATTTGAGCAAGTGAATGAGCAAATTGACAATGACCCATGCCAAGAACACTGCAATCACGGCTTACTCTACCTCCAAGGGCACTGCCACCACAGCTCACTCTACCTCCAAGGACACTGCCATCACAGCTCACTCTACCTCCAAGGACACTGCCATTACAGCTCACTCTACCGCCAAGGACACTGCCATCATTGCTCACTCTACCTCCAAGGACACTGACATTACAGCTCACTCTACCTCCAAGGACACTGCCACCACAGCTCACTCTACCTCCAAGGACACTGCCATCACAGCTCACTC
>LOJH01024623.1:0-10205 GCA_001685095.1 Ellobius talpinus
GGAGCAGGGAAGTAGATATCTTAATTAAGGGAGCCATTTTAGTGTTGGCAAGAGCATATTTCCTTTCTTATGCAAAATGGATGCACCATGTTTCTGGATCATCCATTGCTGAGAGCACATTGGGTATTAGGTAGCTCTTGTCCTCATGTAGCATTAGATGGAGAACTATACAAGATTCGACCCACTAACTTACCATCATGAATGGAGGATAAGGATTCACAAGGTGATAGTCCTATCCCAAAATTTATAGACATTATTTACTGGGGCAGACGGCTTTTGAGGGAGGCCATGTTCTTTATCAGAGAGATATAAAACAGTTAATCCTTGCTAGGGAGGAAAGGAGAGAGGAAGTGAGATAGAGGCATTGAGAAGGAAAGAGAGATCATTTTCTTTCTTCAGTGACAAACTGCCCATAAGTTGTCCAGGTTTCTATAAGTAACCCTACTTAAACTAAGTGTTTCATCATTGTAGACCTCAGTGGAGTCCATGTACTTGTTCAGTTCACAGTCCCCTATCTGGAGTGAACAGATGTTTGCCTCCCCAGGAAAATTTCATTCAGCATCCAAACCCCATTGTAAATGATTTCATCATTCTAAAGAGACAAAATAACATTAAGATAACTTTTTAAAGCATTTTTTCAGTATTTATCTTATTTTGCTTGGAGAAGAAAATATCTATTCTCTAACTTAAACAGTAAGAAAACACATCTTCACAGTCCCAATGAAACTGTGCCACCTAAATTTCTATTCTCCAAAGTCCTGATTATGTTCTTTTTTTTCTTCTCATACAAGCATAACATCATTTTACCTCTAAAATTTGAGATAATAGATGGTTATATATAGTTTATGATATTGAGACTCAAAATTTAAATTGCTATTTAAGACTGTACCATTATTGTCTGGAAAAGAAACCTTCTTGCATATAAACAATTTCTATTCTCTCCCCCCAAGAACCTTGGATATAACTGGGGGATTTTAGGAACCTGAATGTTTCACATGTGGCAAATCAGGCTGTTCATGTTATAAGCAGTTGGCTAAGTAACAGATCATGTCCTCTATCCAGAGACGAGAAATGGGGACAAGACAGAACGCTGAGTGTCCTCACAGCACAATGACATGCATGGAAATACAATAAAATGCATAGACTTAAAAGACCCGGAAAACATCAAGTGTCAGCAAAGATGCGATAAACTGAAAATCTGATATACTCCAGGACCTTAAAAGCTTAAATATAGGAGTGGGAAAAGATCTCCCAGCCATCCTTCTTGATACTTATCTGCACAGGTTTGAACAAATGCTATACACGAATGCCCATAGCTGAACTCCTTACTGTCAACAGAGGCTGAAATAAGCCAATTTGCATCAGGGGTAAAGCACATGTTATAGTTATACTCTGAGGGTAGTGATCCAGCTGAAGGAATGAATTACTGGCACTTGCTGTGACGTAGATGACTCAGACTATATGCTCTGTAGATACAGCATCAGACACAGTCAGACACAGTTCATATGATACCACTCGTATGAATTACTGTGAATGGGTAAGCTTATAGAAACAGAAATCAGACTGACCATTGTATAACCACAGGGATGGAAATGATAAATTTCATAAATAAAAAACATAAACAATGTTATTGTATTATGAATCAGATGTACACTTGTGGAATGATGAATTTGTTCTAGAACTATATAATGTTACTGACTACCCAACATTGGCTATATACCAAATAAGACAGAGCTATTCAATATTTTTATTTTGTTTTTGTGAGACAGGATTTCTCTGTGTAGCCCTGGATGTTCTTGACCTTACTTTGTAGACCAGGCAGGCCTCAAACTCAGAGATCCACCTGCCTCTGCCTCCTGAGTTCTGAGATTAAAAGTGTGTACCATGACCACCCAGCTAAGAACATTAAATTTTTAAAATGGGAAAATGTATGAGTATTTTACCACTACCAAACATACATTTATATGCATGCATATACAGAAATATATTAAGACAAATTTGGATTAAGGGCACATCCTAATAGCAATTCTAAAATATAATTTATCACTATAAAATATATAGCCATGTATTCCATACCTGCTTAGCATGTTCATGAAGGGAAGCCTAGTAGTTACCACTGACCAAAAGAAGTCTTTTTAAGAGAAAGTATCTCTAGAAAAGAATTTGTCATTGTGTATAAAATAGGTCTATAAAATGAAACACTGGTTTGTCACTTTATGTGTGGCTATTGGTGAGACATGTTCGTCTACAGGCCAGAGTGTGCTCACCTTTAGACACCTGGAAGGAGAACTGTGCTCTGCATTTCCCCTCATGAAGTCCTGCTTCTTTGTAACCATGCCTATGTTTGTCCTCAGCCAAATCCGATTCCTATAGGTTTTAATCCCTGGCTCTTGGCTAATTTTCAGTATTAGATTTAAGGTCTCTAAATGAGTTAGTTGTTCATTGAGAAAAGGTTACAGCATCCTCATGTAAATAAACAATCAATATGGGACATGAAGTCTACAGGATTATTTTCCTCACCTAATCAAATTGGTTTTCATTCTGTGGCATTTCTACCACACTGCAGAGAATATCCTAGATGACAGTTGCAAGAGAAAACACAGTTGATAATAGAAAGCGATTAGCTAAGGGTCAAGTTCACCCAGGAATGTGTTATTTTTAAATGAGTAAAAAGCAAGTGCTCCAAACTTGCACAGTGCTTCCTTACCAATCCTATTTGTGTTTAGAGCTGGAGTACTCTGGTTAACAAACTCAGAACAAGGAAGCATTCAGTGAATTCTTGCAATTTCCATATCTGGTTATTCAGTGTTTTCATTTACCTATCCATCCATATATTCCATACTCAGTGCTTATTCACATGAAATCATAAACTAATTGGGAAGGCACTGCAATAAAGAAAACACTGCCTTCCTAAAACTCAGATATTATTGCAAAAATGAAATACTTCAGCACTCAACAAAAAATATCATAATATCAAATATACATGATAAAATCTGGGATTCTAGCAAGCCTCCTTACATAGAGTCCACATCCAGGAAGAGCTGTGAAGCATTAAAGGGTTTACTTATCTGAGGAGAGGATAAACAATGGCCCAGGATATACAAGTCAAGTCAAATCTACTTGAATATATCTTAGTGAGAACAAAAATATGGAAAAGTGTCAAGCTAAAGAGAAAGATGGACATCTGGTCATTAAAAGCCACGAGCAAGCAAAATCTCTCTCTTCCTTCCTCCCTACCCGCTTTCTCTTTTGTGTGTGAGGTATTTATGTATGTATGAACATATGTACTTATGTATGTGTGTGTATAGGTAAGTACAAAACCAACTCCAAGTATGCCTATCCTAGAAGAATATCTGAGAAGTGTAATACTGAAAACAAGAAGGTTAGCTTGGAAAATATTTTTAAACATTTATTTCTTTTTCTATTATGTGTTTGAATATCTGTCTGCATTTGTATATATGAACCATGTGCTTGATGAGAGCCCCTAGAGGCCAGAAGACAGTGCCAGATTCCCTGGAACTGGAGTTGCGCATGATTGTGAGCTGCCATGTAGGTGTTTGGAATATAACCCAGGTACTCTGCAAGAGCAGTAAGTGCCCATAACCCCGGAGCCTCTCTCCAGCCTTCAGTTTGGAAACTATTTTAAGAATCTTTACGTCAGTGTGAGAAGAGTATGGAGCATGGACCTTGACCTTGAGTCTAATTAAATCTGATCTTTACGTCCTGTGTTCATTAATGCTCTTGGGAGGGTGACTATCTTGGAGGTCAGAAGGAGCTAGAATAAAAGAACATAGGGAAAAACTGTTTAACTTTGTGGCCTTTCATAAATAAGCATGCTGTGAACTTATGTAAAAGATTAATCACTACTTCTACCGATATCCAATTAAAATGAAATGCAAAAACAGCATTTACTGTGTACTTTTATGGCAGGACACCAAGGTTCTACCTACCAGGTTCCAGCCAGCGTCCACTGAGCCCTGTTCTTGATATACTTTTAACCTTGGCCTCAAAATTGTAGACTCACCAAACAAATATATCTAGCACCTGTCACCAGAGTGAAACAAACACAAGATTTCTAATAGCTCCAGGCTTCATCTATTGGATGATCCCACTTCACCATAAAGTCTGCCTGATAAGATCCACCAAGTCAGCTCCATTCATTTGCTTTTCTTCCAGCCAATGCTTTGCCACAGGCCACTAAACATGCTTTCCTGGAGCATTTACTAGAATGAAGTTACAGTTGTGAATGATGCCTCTGTCCTTTGGTGATGCATATGCGTAACCTACAACTCAGAAAGAAAAATTTCCAGGATCGGAGAGCTGTTCTTTTAAAATGTACACTCAACATTGAGAATACGGACCTGGTTTGGCATCTCTATGGGAGCACATGATCTGAACTTCCATAGCTACAAGCAAGCTGACACATGTAGAAGGTGTGACATTCTCCATCTTTGACTCTGTCAAACTCACATGATCTTTATTGCTTAGACTTCCGTGAAAATACTAATTCTCTTCTGAATATGGAAAAGTTCTGTTTAGCTCATGAAGTCTGGTCCTTAATGTTGCAGTGTGTTCCTGATGGAAATCTGCTCTCATCACTTTAATAACAAACTTTGACACATACATGATACAAGAGCTGAACTAACATTCATGTCTTTGTTTTTCATAAACATACCCTAAAAATTATGTTAGATTTGTTTTATGATTTTACATTTGGATTTTATCTCAACTTCCCAGGTAGTGAGGAGTATCTAAAACCTATAAAAACTTAGAATGTTTAATGTCTAAACATGATCTGTTCACTGGAAGGACATTGCTCTGTGAGTTCTTAGTTCTAGATACCAAGTGTCAAAGGCATAAAAATAAGTCAGTTTATATACGTGATTGACTCTATAACTTATGATCTGGAATTAGAAAAACTTGCTACAGATTTTAGGAGATATTGGAGGAAGGTAGACTATCATTTTGGAGCACAATACAGATTCCTCCACTCTCATTCTGAATGACTATTGTAACATCTTAATCTCAAATACATTCTTTGAGTTTACGCCAGGAAGAAGCTAATTAATGCACAGCTCTTTCTCCTTCTAATTACTACTAGCTACTTCTGTAGATATCTCCTTCTCATTATAGAATTAGTAGAAGAGAGATTGGTGCCCATTATAGGCAATTAGGAGCTGGGTAAATGAGTTTCATGACAGGCTTGTGCTCTGTCTTATTTGGTCACTTGTCAGTTTTCCTTGCGGTTCAACTCATTCTTTTGATCACAGCACAGAGCACACTGCAACATCACTTACTATTCTGTTCTCTCCTCCAAAGTATTACAACTTGAATACTCCTTTTTAAACTCGCCATGGTGGTTAATGTTTCTTCTACTAACATAAAAACAAAAAGATTCCTTTCATAAATCTTTCAGAGCTGAGAGGCCATAGGGAGACAAGCCCTAGACGAAAAGTAATTATCTTGGGAACTCCCTACTGGTTCAATCCAGAAAAGCAGGCTTTCTCATGTTTTAATTTTCTCTTCTTAAAAGCTGGAAATCCCAATGCCCTTAGGAGGAAATCCCAATGTCCACTCTGTCACTTTCCAATCAGAGCTGGCCAGTACCCTCAGACACCTTCTCTCTGAACAAAACTCCCATTTGTGATTTTGTTTTCTAGTCATGTCTGGAGCTAGCTGGTATGTATATATTTATGTACTATGTATGCATGTATTATGTAATTCAGATTATAATGCTACACCTTCCTCAAAATTTCTTTGCCAAATATCCTTTCTTAAATTTTACTTGACTTTCAGAAAGGCTAGCCTTGATTACTTCAATGTAGTACTATATTTACACACTTATGTAAGATGCTGAGATCTAGGACAATGAGCAAGGTAAATAACAGGACTTGCAGCCATGGGTGAGATAGTCAAGTTGACCAGTTAAGAAGAGGGTCAGAGCTGACAGGGCTCTAGAAAGCAAAGCCAGTCTCAGCAGACTCGCACTTGCTTCCTTGAATCTGCTCTCCCCAGCCAGGTGTGTGTATGAGACAGTGTTGCCCTTTCAGATATTTTTAAATGTAGGAAGAAATGTTTGTAAAAAGCCCCAACCTGTTTGAGGAAGTCATTCACTCCAGACTGTACCATATCAAAGGGACTAAACAGAAAGCCAATTGGGAAAGCTAAGGCTTCATCTTGGTAGATGAGCTGGGATGAGTTAATTCACTATAGTCAATAAGGAGGAAAATGCCACAACACAGCTACAGGTTAATAAGATAACCTGGGAACAAAGAGGACATAGCTTAATTAAGAGCCAACATGACACCACCTGCATGGTCAGTGACTAGCCGTGTTAGTTCATTATTTGAAATGCCCATCAGAGAGGAATCGGGGACTAGCAAACAGTCAAAGATGAGCAGAGAAGGACTTTGGTACCTGGCTATTCACCCATCTGCATGAGAAGTGTATGACAAGAACAGTGTGTGATCATCTGCCTGGGTGGATCAAGGAGACAGACATAGAGTGAGGTGTCCAGATAGGCTCACCCTATGATAAACTCAGATAATTAGCCAATCTCAAGTTCGCTCAATATTTGTTCAATGTCTACCACAAATCCTATGAAAAGCATGTAGCCCAGTGGTTTTCAACCTTCCTAACACTGTGACCATTTAACACATTTCCTCATGTTATAGTGACCCCAACCATAAAATTATTTTCATTACTACTTCATAACYGTAATTTTGCTACTGTTATAAATCATAATGTCATTTTCTGATATGAAGAATGGTCTCAGACAAACTTTGTGAAAGGGTCATTTGAACTCTCCCTGCCAAAGGGTTCCAACCTACAGATTGAGCTCTAGACAATAGCTCTGTGGCTACTCAATTGCTGGTCCCATCTTCTACATGAGCTCTGTCCGCATCTACCCCAACAAGTCTTCCTTTTAAGCTTTCTTGCTGTTGAGAAATGGTGCCCTCTATCTGGAGGCTGTATGGAATGGTGCAGAAGAAACTGTGGTCCAGACACTGACACTAAGCATTTATTTCTTTCTCCTAATTTCGATTAAGGTTGATCATAATTTACAAAGACCTTTAGGTTCAACACTGGAATGCTATTTTAAAATTTTTAAAATTTAAATGCAAGTGCTGTGGTTAAAACCCCCCTCTTAGAAAATATCAATTTATCCTAACAAAATGGTTGATGATTGCCAATGTAGGACTTTCTTTCAATTGTTTGTTCTGATCTCTCTAATGGCCTTTACAGTCTGTTACATGCATACAATCTCAAGGAGCCCACCTACCAATAAACTTATCAGGTGAAATAATTAGACTAAGAGAGGTACTGTTTTTGGCAAATTAAAACTACTGTATTCAGACAATAGTTTTCAGGGTTTTTTTTCCCACTACAGAATCTGCTTCTTACTCCTAATTCTCTTTCCCTATTCCAGTACTGGAGAACTTGGTTTATTTCTTGGCTACTTGATTTCTGCCTCTTTTCCTCATCCCTCTGGACTTGTTAACTCTAAGATAAGTAAGGCTTTCATAGTAGCTCCAAATAGTTATCTATTTTTAATGGGATTTTTTTAATGAAAGAATTTTAAAACTATCACTAAGAAAAGTTTGACTAGGCCATGAACTACAATTGCTGAGGGGCAGTTCTCAAAGAAGAAATGAACTCATGCCATCTGCTTAGGCCCTCGTGACCTCTCTCTTTTCTCAAAAAAGAAATCAATTCATGCCATCTGCTAAGCCCCTCATGGACACTATTTTTACCTCCCCAGGTAAATCCTGCCACACATGTCCTCTTCGTGAAGGTAAAATTTTATATGTGACGTGATCTCATTGACCTAAGATCTGCAATGTGACTCCCCAAATGCTCTTCGCTTATTTTCTCAGCAGAGTAAGAAGTCAGGAGGAGACACGATATCCTGTGTTATACTCCTCAGTCTTGGCCATGAGAACATACATTATCATTCCCAGGGTGTAAGTCTGTTTCCTTGTTGTAGAATGTCATGAACCTTTTTATTCATTGTCCTTGGCCAGTATCTTGCCTACCAAAGTGTCTACCCTTTAGCTTTTCAATACAGAGTGAGAGTGCCAGCTTGTCACGCATTGGCATGCAGCATGCTGCTCACACAACAGACTTTACTGTACATTTAAAAGAAAATATTTAAATAATATCTCTGTGTGAGAAATTGCAATGTTGCTGAGGTCTTCTGTTTGTTTGTTTCTGTCCCTTTTATCACTTTTAAGAAAGGGAGGACATCTGAAATTTCAAGACAGCATTGTCTTGTCTCTCATTCCAAAAGCCTTGGTCTGGGAGCATTCCAATGGAATTTTAAGTTTGATGTCATTATAGGAGAATAAAACTCTTTTTTCAGTATTACTTTAAGTTTTGCAAAGGTCACCAGCTTCACTATGAGCACCACTTTACAAAAATTTTATGAGAAAGGTTAAAAGAGGGACTCATTTTAATTCTTGAATTTATTAGGAAAAATAATTCAATGTGAGGTTTTCTTGGAGGGGTGGTGGCTGATTTCCTTTAGTGTTGGTTTTAATCAAAAACCACAGGGTAAAGAATTCAGGAAGCACAGTGGTTTATTTAGAAAGTCTAATATGAAAACAGGAGTATTTTATCTACTTTAAAATTAATAATACTATATAATAATAAACATTACATACTGTGTCATTTAATAAATAATAAGCAAATGAGAATATTAGCTATATTATGGTAAGCTTCCACAGGCTGATTATGAGGTGGTATTCTGCTGACCTATATCTCATTCAATTCACTTCTTGAAAACCTTTATAAAAATATGAAATATGAATTTCATATTAGGTCAACCAAAATCAAATTCAATTGTATGGCTATATTTTTGTAAGTAATATTTTGCTTGTTTTCTATGCTTTTATATTTATTTAAATATTCAATTTCACAGTAGGTATTAAAAATATTGAAAATATAAACTTAATTGAAATTATCAATGTACATAAAAGAAAAATATTATGATATTATTATATGGAAATATTTGAAAAACATTAGAATTTACAGTAACGAAGGCTTATGTTTCAATGTATCTAATATAATCTAATATAATGCATTCATTGTCTCAATAAAAATGAAGGTATTGTTAATTTTAAATAATGCAGATAAATTACTAATAGAGTAAACTTGGGCTTAGAGATAAACAAACACCTCAAATTAGATTGGTTGGAATAAAAGAAGTAAAAGGGTACAGGAGCAATTCAATGTGGCTTATGGTTTTTAAAGGAGATTATTATACAGACCCCAAGGTTTTCCAAAGTTCACTAAATCCAAATTTCTTGTCATTTCATACAGTTTTCTAGATATAAAATAGGCTTGATTGGGGAAATGATATGTATAGCCAAATGAAAATACAAAAATAAAAAGTTAAAATTTTTGAATGCAGGAATTTTTAACCTTTAAGTTGAATATTATTTTATGTAATATTTACATATGAAAACTTGAAGAAAAAGAAATAAATTGTTTCAAAAATTAATGGTAGATATTTTCTACATAAATGCCAAAACAAGCCCAATTTTCTTAGCAAAGCCTCCCAATTGATCTGCTATGCATAGTGTAAAATAATTAAGAGAGTTATTTAAATATGAAAAGATAATTTTGGTGTGTTCATGTTTATGAGTGTGTACATATGTGTTAGGCTAACATATAATCCCCAACAATGCGTATATAAGAAGCATGGGAAGAAGTCTTATTGATTTGATGAAATTGAGCATCTTGAGATGGAAATATTACATCATGGACTATCCAACTGGTCCATTATTGCAATCATAGTTGGCCTTAGGAGAAAAAGGATACATACATACATACAATAACATGATGAGAGAGAGTTTGGCAATTTGCTTTGGACTTGAAAATATCAACAATGAAGCCACAATCCAATGGAAGTCTACCACTGTCAGCAGTTCTGGTTCATGTAGTATAGGAATTCCAGAGAGTGCATTTTGACTAGTTTTATGATTTTTTAAAAATCTGTCAGAGCAGCCGCGGTGGGCAGGCCAGTTCTGCTACTTGCGGGCAGTGGGCAGTAAATCCCTGACAGAGCAGAGTATCAGCGGCGGTGGTGGCGGCGCATGGGTGGGAGACATGTGGGCAGAAACATAATATGGAATAGAATTGTATATATATATTACTTAAAGGGGGGGAAGGAGAGAGAGAGGGAAGGAGAGAAGGGGAAAGGG
>LOJH01024624.1:1585-19042 GCA_001685095.1 Ellobius talpinus
GACCTCTGTGTAATTTCTTTGGGACTTAATGATTGTGGGAACTGGGCAGGACAAAAAGCCTCAGGCAACACTCTTATGCTCACACAGGTACATACAAATACATACAAACATACACACACATACACAGATAATTATTTTTTATTTAAAAAATGAAACAGAAAGGGCACCTTCTTAGCCATGACAGCATAAGGGCCCCTCAGGAACGGTCTAAGAGCATTAAGACGTCTATGACCTAACTCCAGACTTTTCTAATCCAAAGGTGTACCATATACTCCAAGGACACTTTATCTACACACCAACACACCTATAAAGGGCTACAAAATAGTAGGTAAGCCATGCCCATTATAAAGATAATGCCTGCCCCTAAACAAACACACATACACAGGTGAGTCCTGTGTCATCTACTGCTGGGGCTTGGGTGAGTGTTCCCACAGCTATGTGTTACAGGTTTGGTTAGCAGCTATACTCTTATTGGATGCTGGTAAGACCTTTAAGGGATGGAGCCCAGCAGGAAGAAGTTGTGGGGAAAAGGCACTGAAATGGACAATGGCTACACACACACACACACACACACCTTTGCTTCCTGGCTACTGTGACCTGAGTGTTTTTGCTGAACCATGTGGTTCCCTGATATACACTGTTTCGCACAGGCCTAAAACAACCCACAGGTCAATCCATCATGGACTGAAATTTCCAAAGTTGTGAGCTGAAATAAACCTTCACTCTTTTTAAATTGATTTATCAGAGATACTTGCCACAGCAATGAAAACAGTGCCTTTTCCAGGGCCTGACAACTCTTCCTTCTGTGGAAGCAGGGTCACCCTCATTGGATGCCCTGCTCCTTCAGGCTGTGGCATCTCAGCTTCAGTAAGGCTTTGCTTTTTCTGTCCTTCTTTCCTCTAAATCTTGGTTAGGTTGCAGATATTGTAAGAATGCTGCCCATACAGAATGGAAAGAAATGCAGCACAAAGCAGGGCACTTGAAAAGATCAAAGGCTTTTTCAGAAAGATCTATTTCGTCAGGCTGGAAATGAAGTGTCAGGGACAAAAAGATTTCTGTTTATAAGATCTCCTATGATAAAAAGTCTGGACCGCTCTCCTCAGCTGCCAATTATCTTACATCTTAACTAAACACAGTTTGGTAGATTCACCGCAAACTCCAGTGAACTCAAGTGAGAAGCAGTGCTTTGCTGACTAAGACTCCCACCCCCTTCTTCTCTATGACAGCCCCCAGCTGAATGAAAGGAAAAGCCATGTCCAGCTTGGTAGGGTGCGTCTGATAACCAACCTGCAGGAAAATCAGACTCCAGCTGAGGGCTGCAGTAACACCACCCTTTCATAGTGAAGCCTCTCCTTTTCTACCGGCAACCTCCACTTTCGAATGCTCTTCTCACTCCTGGCTCTTAGAGATTATTGGCAGTCTACGATAGCAGGCTCCCATCATACATCATATCCAAATCCTACTGTGGCCATCCATCTCAATCAAAATCAAAACAGATGAATGTTTGAAGTTTGAAAAATGGAACATTAAAAAAATTAATTCTAAAAGTGAGCCAAAGCCCTCCCCATATTACATGTGATAAATTCTGAACATCAAAATTGTAAAGAACTACTGAATCATTATTCTATGCTACTGTAACAACTTTAGAGGATGAAATTTGAGATATACTAAAACTTAAGAATGCAAATTCTGCTTAAGACATCTATACATAAACATAGGTGGTTTTACTCATGCTCCTGTCCCTTATATTCCCCTCCTTCCCTCCTTCTCCTTCCTGCCTTTTTTCTCTGAAACTAAATGGCTAAAACAACTCCCGCTGCAGTCCTGGGGCCAGACAAGAGTATGAAGGTCTGAATGATAACGTCCAAGTGACAGCTTTGCACCTTAGTGTTCTGCCCTCTCCAAACTGCAAGCAGCAGATGGTGACTTGAGGCCCATGGAGAGCAGGCTTGGAAAGACGCTGCAGTGACGGAGATGACGGACAGCACGTGTATAGCAACCATGTGTTTGCAGCCTACAGGTCTGATCTGGAAACACTTGGCTCCGGTTAACACAGAGAAGCTGCTGGTATCACTGCTCCATAGCAAATGCTATTGTGAATTATAAAATAATTACATTTTTTAACAATTCCCTTTGCACATTTTCACTATGGAATGGCAGTAAACACTGGAACATTTAAAAAGAACATCGAAAACTCTAAGTCACTGAAGCGAAGATGCTAACTTGAGGAAAGTGGCCTTCTTGCCATGCTGACTCCTGTACCCCCAGAAATAAGGGTGATGGGCAGCTGTGCCCAGGGCATTTAACAGAGTATTATGTCACCATTTAAGACAAAAGCTTACAAGATAAGAAAACAGGAAATGCCAGACCTGTGGCTCCCTTACATCTCAAAGGAGCACTGACAGTCATGTGGCAGAAGGCACCCTGCCTATCTGTCTCTGCACACACAAGCAGGACAGAAGCTCCAAGCAGGTGGCCAGCACCACAGGGAGATTATACAGGAGCCTCCCAACTCTAGCTCTACCTAGAATTTCCAATCCAAACAGAAATTCAGCAAACATTCTCCATACTGAGGTTAGCCTGGGAATTCTAACAAATGATAACATTCCAACCAGAAACAGGAGAGGATGCCTGTAATCCCAGCTTTTAAGACCATCCTTGGATGTCAGGTAGTGGTGACTCACACCTTTAATCCCAGCACTTGGGAGGCAGAGGCAGGTAGATCTCTGTTTTGAGTTTGAGGCCAGCCTGGTCTACAAGAGTTAGTTCCAGGGCAGGTAGGGCTGTTACACAGAGAAACCCTGTCTCGGGGGTAAAAAAAAGTCATCCTTGGCCATAAAGTGAGTTTAGGCTAGCCTGGACTACATAAGACCCTTTCTGATGATAAAGGTGGATGGAGGAAGAGGAAGAGGAGGAGGAGGAGGTGGTGGTTGTTGTTGTTTCTGGGTAAAGTAGCTTCAGGGAACCCCATCCTACACTTATGGACCCGGACCAGAACTTCTGATCTAGTCACTGGACTTTTTCCGCCCTGCCTGCCGGGAGTGAATGCTGCTACTTGAGGTTGATGGAGAGGAGACGGCCCTAACACTCCCTAAAACTATGTGAGAACACTGATGTGTCACCAGAAGAACGCTGCAGTCTGGTTCCTGACACCTTAAAAACTGCACAACTTTGGGGATTCCCCTTAAGCTAAGCCTCAGTTTCCACATCTAGACAACGGTGGTGCTCCAGGTACCCAACAGGCTCTTAGACAGTTGAATCAGATTCCTGGTTGTCGTGGGCAATGATGCTTCATGCAAGCGAAGGCATCCCTCAATCACAGATGCCATATCAAGGCTGCCTAGCACAACAGGCTCTGGAGGGCATTAGAGATGTCACACTTGGTCCAACCTTAGACCACTGGGGCTTTTGACGCCTGCTATTCAAGCTGCAGTCATTTACCTTGCTTATTTCCCTTTATATTTTATTTTAAAAAATATGACTGATACACTTTTCAATAAAGTAAGGGCAATGAGTTCCACTACCCACTTACGCCTTTTTGAAAGCTGACATCATTCAGCTTTTTAAACATATATCAGGGCACAACGCAAAAACAGACACTAACACACTACAAACATGTATGCATAAAAGCAAGTGAGACCAATGCAAGTGTTCTTATGAGACCAGGAAGAGACACTGAATGCTAGACAGACAGAGCAGGCTTGTGGCTAAGATAACAGAGTCTGGGACATGCTAACTTGGGTCAAGTACAGTTTCTCCACTAGAAGTGCTTAGGAAAGTTACTTAGTCTCTCTCCTGCCTTGGTTCCACTATCTACACAAAGAAGTAACAACACACAGCTCCTTCAACTGCAAGGACACTGAATGAATTGAAGCACGGAAATGTGGGCCGTGTGGATGCAGGGTGCTGAGTGTCAGATGATTCTCATCAGCGGAACCTGGGAATGCGGCACTGCGATCATCAGAGACACTCATCTGAGCAGTCACTGGCAACCATGAAGCTGTGTTTGTTTACATACACTCACTTTTCAGGCACTTGGTCTGGCTTACAAGGTGAAACATGCTAGGATTGCACACTTACACACACATAGGCGCTGCGATGAGAGTGCAAGACTTTTACGTGTTCTACATGATGTCAGACCGTGTTGTCCACTTCTGTCTTAGGCTTTGTTAGTTTTAGCATGTTTTAAGGCAGAGTCTCTGATACAAGTTGTAAAAGAAACATGTTCTTAAGATGTTAATAATCAAGCCAAGAAATGTGTTAACTGCAATACTGAGACCACACCACAACCCTTTGGGGACCTGGGGATGGCAACACATTCAGAGCTCACTACCTAAGCTACTGTCAACGAGGTCATGTAAACACAGCGACTGTTATTATATATGACAATGGCAGGTGTTTACATAACTAACTCTGTCACACTAATCTCTAATGTCAAGAGCATATCTTGAAGGACCTCACAAAAAGCAGGGCAGTCAGCCAGGTCCTCTACTCCAGAGCTAACGCCTGTCATGTAAGTCAGTGGACTCCATGTTTCCCTCTGGGCGTTAGGCAGATAAATATTCATGTTGGGTGTAGGGTTTCGTTCAAACCCATGAGCTAGTCTGAGGAGAGCAGCCGCTCACTGTTTTAACCACTCTTCCTGCAGTTAATGTAGTCCTTGTTACAGTCACAACTCACAGCTAAAGAACAAAGCATCATCTCAGTTAACCCTCCTAAAAACCCAGTGAGGCAATCAGCGCTGTGAGAGTCACCTTGCAGAAACTGTCTCTGAGATACGGTTATAGCTGCAGGCTCAAATGGAGATGGCACAAGGTAACATGCCATGAAGAGAGACTAATGAGGCAAGTCTGCTCACCAATCAAAGTCAGCCATGTCTACACCGTGTCCCCACTTCCAGCCCCAAAAGTGTGCTCACCAAAGTCGGCCATGTCTACACCGTGTCCCCACTTCCAGCCCCAAAAGTGTGCTCACCAAAGTCGGCCATGTCTATACCGTGTTCCCACTTCCAGCCCCAAAAGTGTGCTCACCCAAATCGGCCATGTCTACACCGTGCCCCCACTTCTGCACAAAACGCCGAAGCAGAAGCTTCCACCAGCCTCCAGGTGTGCTTTGCCCTACCCTAAAAAGTGACCCTAGGTGCAGTTAAGTCTTCCTTGTAAAGGAAATGATCAATTCAGAGGCCAAGATCTCTATAAAGTTTAGCCTTAGGACAATTCTAGGGTCAAGACTGTTTAAAATAAGTCAACATATTTCAGATCAGTTTTACACGGGCATTCACTTAATCTCAAGGCACAGCTCAACACAGGCATACTTAAGTGCCATAATCCCAATGCATTCATCAGGAATTAAAGCACAGACTGTGAGATTCTAACCCCTAGTCTGGCCGAAAACCACTAGAAGACTATAACGCACCACCCTGCACCCTGGTCCGACCAGGCCACCACACTGAGCACCTTACATGCAAAGGAAGCAAAGCTCTCTCCCACGGGGAAGCATGGGCTCTAGGGGGCGGCACACGCCTCTTGGTGTCACCACAGGACTCCAGTCCATTCCACAACGGCCTCACCAAGGCCTCTGGGTTTTCTTTCAAAACTGCTTGTTCAGTAAACACCTCTTCCCCTCTAACATAAACAAGGGAAAAAGAAATGTTAAATATTAAAGCTTTACCAAAAAACAAAAGAAATTATCTTACCTCCAGCCTTGAATCTGCTGAGTAGTCTAATAGCACAGCTCAAGGATCCAGGAAAACGACCTACAAGTCACCGGTCATTAACAGGGCCTAAGTGACGGGGCCTAATTAGATCACAGTTTGATCTTTAGGATTATCCTGAGTTAGTCTTGATATGTTTCCTTGTGGTCAACTGTAGGAAAACATATACAATGAAAAAACTTGGAGTTTAGGGATAGGAAAGTTACATCCTCTGGTTGGAATAGAAGCATAATCACAGGAGGAAAGTTCATATGGATACACTGAATTAATGGAGGCCTAACTCACTGGTTCTCAACCACTTCCAGTTAAAAAGAGCCTTAAGAACAGAAACGAAATGTAAGACAGCTTCTAATCCGACACCCACGTTCTGACCCAGACTTTATCTGCTTATCACTCTCGCCAACTAGGAGGAAAATATGAATTTAGACAACTGAAATTACCTGTTTTCTAGACCAGCCTAACTAACACAGAGATAACCACACCAGAACACCTCTAAAGTAAACCAGCAAAGGCTGGTGCAACCATGCTAACCATCCACGGGGAATCCATTTACTGCAGGTCAATTTCACTAAAGACCATTCAGCTAGCTAGCTATCTTCAAGCCTAGAATCTTGTAAGAAGCCAAATCAGCTCTGAACATACGTGCTGACTTTTCCATTATTTCAGTTTTCTGTGTGAAGCACTCAACCAATAAATATTCAAAGAAATTAGCTGAGCCAAAGTTGTTTACTGTACTTAGTCATCTGAATGCAAAAGCAATCATTATAACAATCTTTGCAGTCCCATAGTACACTGTGCAGGCCTGGCTGGCCTTATTCAAACGTACTCTTGACGCCCTACGGCTCTAAATTATTGTAAGAGCTTGAATGTCAAAGACAAACCAGGTTTGAAATCACAAAACAGCTGGACAGCTCCAAAGGGAACCCTTAAAAGTCTGACCCAGAGCCTCAACCCATCTGATTCAACATCAAAGAAGGGAAATCCTCAGGGAAGTTCTTTTAAAACATTGCTTTTCACTGTAATTTCCTAAATATACAATTAAGCATAGTTGTGTCAGAAGTCAAAAGCAGCTAGAGGCTGCAAAAGGAATTCCAAGGAGCATGCTGAACCCTGTATGAACGACCACAGGTTATCTTTTAAGTCAGTTCTGGATGCTAGATCTCAGTTCTCTGAGTATCCTAAGAGCCAGGGGGTACTTGCACACACAGTCCCCCCAAGTAACTGACTCTTCTCCCTATTGGCTTCTCTGCCACATGGATCTTTTACTGCATGCAGCAGGAGTGCTCATAGACCCTGACCTATTCTAGCAGGGCAATATATGCAGGATGAACACACTGACACCCATAA
The DNA here is from genome assembly GCA_001685095.1 of Ellobius talpinus. Classification (NCBI taxonomy): domain Eukaryota; kingdom Metazoa; phylum Chordata; class Mammalia; order Rodentia; family Cricetidae; genus Ellobius; species Ellobius talpinus. The sequence goes on from LOJH01024624.1 coordinate 8,646, forward strand.
AGCAGAACAAGGTGCACAGTTCTGGAGGTTTGTTCTGTAGCTAGCCAATCGAAGGGTCACAGAAGAGCTTTTGTGCCTTGAGACTTTTTCTTATTACCTAGTCATTTTACATAAATAAATCCAGCAAGCACATTTCCTGTCGCAGGAAAAAAAGGAAGACATTGTCTTTTCAATTTTTAAGGTAAACATGGTTTCAGAGAGGGACAAGCATGAGCCAGGCCACAGCTTTCAAAGGTGATCTCGGTAAACGTTAGGTTTCTACTGAGAAGGTTATGAAATAGCCCTAAGTTTCCAAGGCCTTCTGGAACAACACCAAGTCTTCCACCAGCACATTCTATCTTTGCAATTACACTAATCACAAAAAGTTGCTCTGTGTATTAAAATTTATATGCTTTTTTTTTACTATGCTTGGGTTTTAGTTGTCTGTTTTTTTGAGATGGTTTTTCTGTGTAGCCCTTGCTGTCTTGGAACTCACTTTGTAAACCAGGCTGATCCTGAACTCAGAAATAAGCCTGTCTCTGCCTCCTGATTGCTGGAATTAAAGACACCACGCCACCACACCCAGCTTTTGGTGTTCCTGTGCTGGTGCTAGAACTCTGGACTGTACATATACTACAGAAGCGTTCAACCCCATCTGACCCCACCCAAGCTAACCAACTTTTAATAAATGTAGTTCAACTTACCATCTGCTACATTACTTCAAAAATCCTACCTGGCACGTCCCCAGCTGCCGCCTAAGGGGGACACAATTCCTCTCCCACTCTTTGACCACTTTGTCCTTTACAGAGTTCACTAATTACCTACTTTCTGAATTTTACCTACTTTCTGAATTTTAATTTTGACTGAATTCAAAAGAAGTCAAAGAATAAGCTCAAAGAAGTTTCCCAAGATTTACAGTCAACAGCACAGATTACAAAACAGGAGAAATCCACAGGCCATGGTTATATTCTACTAATAGTGAATTACAAAGGCCATGTTTATAGTCTATGAATGGGGAATTACAAAGGCCGTATTTATAGTCTATGAATTTGGCATTACAAAATGTAGGTAAAATTTAAACTTTCTGAGTGAAGGACAGCAGACCAAAGGCCAAATGAAAAACACAAAATGACAAAAAGATATTCCACTCCCATGCAGAGCAGACCATCCCCTCACACTGCCCTTTGTAGAGGTACTGGCTTTCTGGTGAACCAGGAAGGAACACTTTTTTTTTAAGCAGCAGATGGATGGAAGTTCAGTTCTTTCATTTTGATTGTTTTCTGATCATGGGATTGGTGGCCCTCACTTCTAGGAATCTATTTCTTAAAGACATAGCTTCTAATATGTAAAGCTGCCAACATGCCTGCAGCACACTGCGTAGCTGCCGTGAACTGAAATCAGGGGACAGGTGCTTAAGCAAACACGGCCAATCCACACAAAGGACCGGCACAAGGCAGTGAACAGAAAGTGTGTGAGCGCACCGGCCAGGCTGGGAAGCACAGCTCAGCAAGAAGAGCACTACACTGCCTTGCTCACAGCATGCTGCACACACGGCACACTGGTGTCTGTGAAGAGCGGAGATTCAGAGAATTTACCCTTTTACTTTGTGCATTAAGCATTTACATTTTTTAAATATATTTACAAGTACTACTTTAAAGTTGGAGAAAAGAAAAACACACCACCATCCTCCATCCCCAGCAAATGTGGAGTCAGAGCAAAGTGCCACTGCCATACAGCATATGCCTTGCAAATGGCTCTAACTTAGCACCTCAGCAGAGCCCTTGACATGAAGACACCGGACCTAAAAACAAAACAGTCTTAATGGGTTCCCATCCTACAAATTAAGAGATTACCACACTGATCCACAAAGCCCCTTGTATTTTACCAACAGGGTCATATGAAGAAAAACAGCTGAATCATATTTTGATAATGTTCAGTCTGAAATGAGAATGCTAGAGGCCAAGATCACATAAAAAGCTCCAATAAAACATACAGCCTCATACCAGCCCGGCCAAATAGGTCTATGTAACTTGACTGGCACCCTCAACATGCCCTACTTCTCCGCTCAACAGCTGCCACGGTCAGAGAAGGAAGGGAGTAAAAGGTCAAAGTGGGAGCCTATACTGCACACTGTGTGTAGACTGTTCCGACTCCAATGCATACAAGCAAGATCTTTCCTGCATGGGCTGGAGAGGGGCGGCAGGTATGACTCAAGTAATTACTAAACCCACGCAGGGCTATAGCCAGGGGCACCCATTAAACTCTGCCGGAAAAATATTCTTTAAATCCCAGGAGCTGACTACCTGTTATGACCATAAAGACCCAAGTAGAATCCCCTGCACCCATATGAAAAGCCAGTGACAGCTGCTCAGCTTGTAACCCCAGTACTGGGGACAGAGACTGGGAGAGATCCTAAAGATTTGCTGACCAGCCAGCCTAGAGAAATGATGAGCTTCAGGTCAATGGAGCTCCAACTGGCCTCTCATGCACACATACATTGACATATGTGCAACACATTCAAGACACACACAAACATACATAAATTTTAAAAAATACTTAAAGTTGTAGAAGACTCTACTTTGAAAAAGAAATCCCCAATAGTGTCACATGTGGCCATGAGGCTTCAGGAAGAACAGTGCAAAGGATGCTCTCACATACTTTGAAAGAATGTCAATTTCCTTGATAATCACCATCAGGGCCAATGACATGGTTTCCCTTTCTTGGGGTCTACTTAACTGTTGACAACTGGCTTAACAATCATATTCCCTAAGAACTTTAGGCCCCTACTCCCCAAAAGACCCACATGGTGCTCGTCTCTCTCTTCTCTTGCCCTTTGGTTGGGGGATACAAGGGAAGAAGAGACGGAATATGATCATCTCTCTAGCAGACTCTGCATGTCTCAAGTGCCGCTGCGACTCTGTGAGGAGCTGACATCTGCTCTTTGCTCTTCAGTCTTTGCTGTGGGCCACACCTGACACCTACGCTGTAGGGCACAGCCTCAAGAGCATCCACGTGCTCTTGAAAATTCTGTGAAAATTCTGTGTCTTTACCGACGTCTAATACACAAGGAGGAGTGAGTCAGCCTTGCCTCCATTAGCTCTAGCATTGTAGTAGGTAAAATGGTATCCAGAAGAGGACGGGAGGGAAGGAGACAACAGCTTTCTAGGTGCTGCCAGAGGAGGAGACACCTCCAATACAATCTAATCAGTAATTTATAATTTAAAGCAATTTAAAGTAGTGTGCATATGCCCAAGGATATTCTGGACACAGTTTACAAAAAATCTTACTGGACATAAAACTCCAGAAACAAAGACTAAATGTCCCCAAGTTGTTGACATTTAATAAATATGTCCAGGAACCCAGTGCCCAATTAATTAGCTAAAGTATAAGTAGTTAGGCAGAAGTTTCTCCCTAACAGATGGTATAACAGGCTTCAAAGGGAAAAGAAAATTATAAAGTTATCGCTCTATGGTTACTATAACAAATATCAGACCAAAAGATATGCGTGGAGGGCTGGCATCAGATGACTCTTCTATTTTATTTATGATGACAAAGCCGGGACAGCCAAGCAGCAGGGCCTCCCCACACTCCGCCTACCTAGCCAGAAAAGACCCCCCCACCCCCGCACCTCCCCTATATTGAGCTCTATTCCCAGACCAGACCAGGATATAAAAAGCCTGGCTTCGTGCCAGCTGGCGAGACCACACACACCCGGTATTTTTAACTTAAGGAGGCCTAAGGATCAGGCCACCAGGAGGGCACCAGAAATGCACACAGAAGCTTAACGACCTCCAGCCAGGATGGTGGTCTGATCTGAGATCTGTTTCCAAGCTATCTGACTTCCTTCCCAACCACAGTGCTCTAACAGTGGCAGAGCCATAAAAGACAGCATCCTGAAAGCTGATAAAAGTGGGTAGCTGGTTCGTGCGGAAAGAGCACGCAGTGTTTCAAAGACCATATGCAAGGCTCTGTAAACAGCAGTGTGAATGCCAAACGCTGGCCAAATAAACTGGACTCTTATTTTTCATTCCTGACACAGAAGGCTACAAAGTTGACTTCTGTTATAATTACTCTAACAGTTTGCTGTTGTTGTTTTTAGATTCACACTGATCTTGGCACTGGGCCACATATACAGATACCATGAAGCTGTGTGCCTGCAGATAGAACTCCAACATTACAAGAGAATACCGAGCACTCCTGGATTACCCAATATGGTTAGCTTATTTTCTGGGTTAGTATGAATCAAAGGCTCTTTTCATTTTGTCCTTTCTTGCTAAAAATTGCATTAAACACAGACCTCAGTAAAATCTTCTGACCTAAGTACACACCATTTCATCTTTCTCTGAGAATAGCAATCTGTTAGATTTTCATTATCAAGTATAAAAATGCAATCATCCTCCAACAGGAGTAGGTAAAGACCAGCAAGGTGGGGTTTCAGTCAAGGGCAGCCACTTCCAGTGTCTGGGGAACCGTCCGCAGGCAGCAGGCAGGTCTGCAGCTCTCAGTCTCTCCCACTGCAAACACCTCTGAATACCCAGTTGGTTTCCTGTCCCAAAGCAAAAGACAGCCACGCAGATGGAAGTTCATGCTACAGAAAGTACCCAGTTGTGGGTCCTGAAGACTAAGCCCAAGTGGTCCTTGGCTCTGGAGAACCACTCCCCTGCCCCTTCCCCAATTCACCCTCAAAGTGTTTCCCTTCCCATCATCCCTCTCACCAGGCCTCTTCTGAGCTCCCTCTCTCAAGGACTCTTTCCCAGGCCCCAGCCTGGTTCCCTCTGGATAGGTAGACAGCCTTCAGGCCTAGAGGCTGCTCTCTCTGGCCCTGCCCTGCACAGCTGGGCAATCACTCTGAAGATGCTTCCTCAGTTCCATGGACCTTTTCCAGGCTCATCTAACAAAGGCCACCCCACCTCACACAGTTCCTCAGGCCAGGGCCCTGCCAAGTGGAGCCCCAGGCAGACACTGAGCTCCGAAACCCACCTTTGTTCTTAGTTCACCCATTCCTGAGTCACTTTAAGAGCCAGCAAGTTAGTTACCAGGTGGCACACTGTGAAACCCAAACACACAGACAGCAGCTTGTACGAGCAGTTTTTCCTAAAACTGTCTTCACAGGTTTCTATAAACAGACCGCGCCAGTTTGTAACTACTTATGGAACCCCACCGAAAGTGCACTAAAAGTTAAAAGTCTAAACCCAGGAGGACAGAGAAAACAAGAGCTGAGAAGACAGCAGACAGGAGGCCAAAACATTTCTGGAAGGAGAAAAGCAGAGACAAGTGATAATTAATGTTTTAATCTGTTCTAGGTGAGAGGATAAGAAGCAAGCTAATTAAAGCACAGAACCCCATAGACTCAGGAATCAGAGGGTGGCCAGGGAGGGGCTGCACAAAAAGATCTGCAAAGAGAAGAGAAATTGGGAGCCCCTTCTGGATCCCTCACCTCCATCTTGTCAGAAGTCAGAAGAGGACTGCCATCTGGAGAGACCAGCAGGAGAGAAGCCTATGGAAAACAGATGAGATGAAACCATGGCCTGTGGCTGGCCATCTCCACTCAGCCTGACTCCTTCTCTGAGAGCAAAGCGTACATTAGTGGAAGAGGAACTCAGACAACACAAGAGGCTCCTGCTCGCCATCAGCCCCACCAAGGAACATGGCCATCTAAGGACACGGCACTTTAGAAACTAGAATCTGGCAGTCACATATGCAAAGAGAAAGCCACGGTTTTAAAATATATCCAGCAAGATAGACCGAAGCCTTCAAGAATGAGATATACTATTAGAAAACAAAGGTTGGTGAACAAAAATCAGTAGATGTGGAAACTACCAAAAATTAAAAAATAAAAAAAATCTATCAGAACAATGGAAAACTTAACAATGTCTGCCAAAAACAGAAATAAAGAAGATAAACAGAGGAAAGGGAGAAAGAAGATGATTTGAAAGTAAAGAGTTAACCCAGGGTTAAATAACAAACCTTCCACATCGTAATAGCAAAGGAAGCTATGATGACAAAACTATCAGAGAAAACACCCACCCACCCAACACTCAGAAGCATGAGCTTAACATTAGATGGATCTAGAAAAACAAGCAGGGAAATACTAACTTCAATTTTTATCACTTTGGAAGTCAAGGAAATAAAAACATCTAAAGTCTCCAAAGAAGGAAGAAAATAGGCAACACACAAAGATGAAGGCCGGACTTCTCCACAGGATCTCTGGGTTCGAGGAAAATGATACCCAAGATCCATGTCTATCTCTGCTCAGCAAAGGCACCACCCAAAGGGAGAGTAAGGAGCAGCTTTCTGATACCCAGGGATACGTACCTCTCCCACAAAGAATTTTTTTTTAAAAAAAGAGGTGTGTCTACCAAAAAAGGGGGATACCCAGAAGCCATGACACTTAGAAGCGTATGACTTCAAAACCAAGGGGTGACTCCCCATCTACACATTGGTGCACATACACAGAGGCACATATAGACACATGCATACACACACACCACACACACAGAGGCACATATAGACACACACACCACACACACAGAGGCACATATAGACACATGCATACACACACCACACACACAGAGGCACATATAGACACATGCATACACACACCACACACACAGAGGCACATATAGACACACACACACACACACCAAGTTATAAGTGTAATAAGAGGGCTTTAGGAGGCCAACTCCGACCAGGAACTCACTGGAGACGTGTCCCAGAACTTGCTTCTAATCAAAGTCCACTACAGTTGGTGGACTGGAAGGAACTGAGTTAACAAAATTTGTCCTCGCTGCAATAGGTTGTAAAATGGAGCTCTGGATTCTATGGTGAAAAGGAACACTTTCCAATCCTCAAACAAGGGATGACGCTCATTCGTGACCAGGAGAAATAGTCTCCTCACCTGTGCTGCCCAGGCCCCCACACTCAGGGGCTGGGAGCTGGGCTGCTGGCGTACACCTTTTCTCATAAAGTACAGCAACGAGGCTCTTATCAAATCCAGCAAAACACAAAGTTAAACATGAAGAAAGCACGTTGGCAGTCGAGTCCCACATGGTCACACTCACATGAACACTGGTGACTAAATTAACTGACAGAAATGGCAGAAGGCAACAGGAGGAAAAGGAACCTCATGGAAGAAAAACAGGTTTTCATTCAAACTGCAGTTTCTTTATAGATTTCCACAGCATTTCTCTCATCAGAAACAACAGGCTACAACTTCAGCGCACCAACAGCACTGCCTGAGTGAGCTGCAGGTTCCCACTGCTGGATGCAAAACCCTCAGCACTGAAGACCATCACAGAAGAAGGAGTTCTCCGCTTAACTGCCAAAGGAGAGCACGGCTATACGATACAATTTAACACAGCTTCTCAAGGAGAAGAGAATGGGATTAATGGGAACCGCATGGGAGTCCTTAAACGTCCTCTTAGGAGACATGTTTATCGGATGCACATGTCTGATCTGTGGAGACGGGTGTCTCTACTCGAAGACCTAGTGCTGCTCCAACCTTGGCACAGCACTTCCTCGTATTTATGTATTCAAGGGTTTATTTAGATGAAATCACTTCCCTCCCTCTCTGATTGAGGAATGAAAGCACCAAATGGAATACAAATGAAGGAAAATTAGGAGGGGGCATGAGACAGTCTATATTCATGAGCCTCTGCAAACTTAGCATGTCAAAACTTCTGTAAAATTCACACAAACCCCTTTAAAGCCTAACAGAATTTGAAAACAACATGCTTCTCACCCAGAACCTGAACAGCCCTCTCTGGCAAGTCCCAGGTCTACTGGCACTATTCTTAGACACCATGTCCCCAGGCTACAGTAGTTGCTCCCAGTGTACATTCACCAAAGGCCAACCCAGCACCAAACACTGCACTCCAGTGCCTGGGTACAGGTCTGTTCCTCTGAGCGCACTTTCAGGTCCTCTAGCTGTACCAGTAATTATCAGACTTAATAAATTATCAAAGACCTCAGGATTTTCTCAATCCAATGAGTCAAAAATAATACCAATCAATAGGAACATGAGACAGTAGGGAGGGTCAACATTCATATATGAAAGCTAACGCTTCCCCAAGGCCCCTTCCTCCCTTCCCCAAGTGACTGTCCCTTTAAGTCACCACCTCAGGAAGGCCAGAGCCCATACCTGAGCTCACTACTCAATTTGTCTCATTCTTTACTCCTTTCCAGTCTCCCTTCCAAGGTCCTCTGCAAACACCTGATCATGATCCTCATGGGACACCTAGTGACTGGTGGGGTACCACACAGTACAGTCAACTCCCATGTATCAAGTTAAACTAAAAGCAGGTACATGCATCTTACAGTGTGAACTGTTTATTTATACAGAGAATCGCTTGTTTTAATTCAAATAATTGACTTTACTACTTCAAGAACAGAGACTCTAGTCCTTAGAAAGATCAAAGGGTGCCTCTGAATGGCTCTTACCACAAAGACTGATAAACTAAATTTGATCCCCAGGACCTATGCACTGGAAAGAAAGAAACAACTCCCACAGACTGGCCTCTGACTTCCACAGGCACATAGATGGATGGATGGATGGATTGATTGATTGATTGATTGATTGATTGATTGACTGAGAAGGGTAGAGGCATGCCAGAACAGTGCTGGAGCACACAAAGTCAGGTAGGCCATGGCCTAGGAGACAGAAGAACATTCCAGCCTTATAACCATTCCCACCCCCACCCCACCGCCATAACAGTGCTCTCTCCACACCACCCAACATTTACACACTGACAAACTCTGGGCTTATGACCTTCAGGGCTACACTCTCTACCAGAGGAGCAGAAGAGTCCACTTTGTGTATGGAGGACCCTGGAGCAGCCTGCAGTCTCATCTCCCCAGCTGGCTAAGTAGCACTATTCCAGAGACATAGTGAAAGGTTCAGCCGGGTGCCCCAGTACTTAACAGTCCAAAAAATAAAAAAGGCCAACACTAAAGTCTTGTTTCTGAAGCAGAAGAGAGAAGCCACCATGGGAAAACTTGGCAGATGAGCACGATTTAAAGACAAAGGACCACCATCCAGCAAGTGGACCCTCCAGTGTGAGACCCAAAGAGCCAGAAGATCTCAAACACCAACACACGCTCTTCAACCAGGGGCCTCACAGTTAAAGCATGGAAAGCGTCAGGAAAGCATGGTGAGTTCACACAAGGCAGCATAACCGGGCCGCAGAACAGAATGAAGCGCTGAGACATCAACAGACACAACCTTGAAAAATCACAGCATGGGAAAAAGCCAGCCACAAAGGGGCACATGGGACGTGACCTTCAGTACAGGAAACACCCAGAACAGGCAGGACAGAAAGCAGGCTAGCAGCTGCCAGGGGCTGGGGAAGAAGATGATGACATGTGGTTGCTGAGCTGGCACAGGAGTCTCACCTGGGTGAGGACAGGAGATGGTGCACAACTCTATAAATGCTTGGGCTGCAAACTTAACAAGGTTAATCTTACGTTACATGGATTTTTACCTCAAAAAATTACTCTAAAGAATATGATAGGGGCAATAGGCAACAATCAATTTTCTTTTCTACAAAGATTTAATTTTATTCTTAATTCCACGCATATGTGCACCACTGAGTGTGGCACCTTCAGAGGCCAGGAGTGTCAGATGCTCTGGAGAGGTGGGTGCTGGGAACCAAGCGAGCCATCTGCGCCAACAGTGCGCATTCTTAACCACTGATCCATCTCTCCAGTCCCACTCCCAATTTTCTATGTGTTAAATGTCACAAAAAGACTTTCCACAAAACTAATGCTCCAAGTCAATATGAAGTCCCTTTGATTCTGATTAGTCCTTTAAAACTCAAGAGAACTCCTGTACTGAGAAACACTTCCACTTCTTAGAATCACAAATTGATGCTGGCACGGGTTCAAAGATCAAGGGCTGCTAACCTGGATCCCTGCTCTGCTGTTCAGCAAGGGTGGGAACGTGAGCCGCTGATTAACACGGCTTCGCTGTTTCCTCATCTGCAAGGTAAGGAAGACTAGAGACTAGACGGGCTAGCCCAAGGCAAACAGGAACCCAGACAGACTAAACTCTTGATAAATATTAGCTACCGTGCAAAAAGGATAACAGAAGGGTTAAGGAAGGAAAAGTGGAAGTACTTAGCAGAAGACCTGACACAGACTGTCACTCTGTCATCTACTGACAATAGTTTGGAAAAGGAAAAGACAGCAATGATAATGGCCAGGGTTATAAAGTGACAATGACAACAATGAACTAAGACACAGAGTTCCTGGAAGCCCTTCAAAGGCCCTCCACTATAACAAAGAACACAGAAATGGTTTTAAGAAAGAGTGTACCAGGGGTATGGGGACCCGCTCTGATTTAATCCCAGCGCTCTGGAGGCAGAGGCAGCCTGCCTAGTCACTGGAGCTATGTCCAGGACAGCCTGAGCTACTGGACAGCC
>LOJH01024625.1:5156-19042 GCA_001685095.1 Ellobius talpinus
GGGAGGGGAGAGGCAGGGACGGGAGCAGAGAAAAATGTAGAGCTCAATAAAAATAAATAAATAAAAACATAAAAAGCAAGAATTCTGTTAAAAGATACAATGTATTTCTTTTTTTACACAAAAAATCACCTTAATTATAAAGGCAGGCTGTTAGAAGGGATAGAGAAAGACAGAGGGTCCTCATGCTAAAACCAAGAGAAAGGAGACTGGAGTAGCTTGCTTATTTCAGGTCAAGCATTAGTCAGAGCTAGGAAAGATATCAGGGAGATAAAGGGGCAGAACACAGGCAGAGCTTAGAGAGAAACCCACAGCAATTCTAGGAAATCCTATTATTTACTGTTTGTTTGCTTGTCTTTCTGTCAGAAGGCTTTCCACATAAGTTCTTTTATTTATCTATTTACTGGGGGGTGGGGATTGAGGGAATGTATGTGCCAAGGTGCAAGTGTGGAAAAACAGAGAGAGTCAGTTCTTCCCTTCTGCCTTGTTGAGGCAGGGACTCTTTTTTTTCCTTCTGCTGCATTGCAGGCTCCAAAATGTCTGGCCTGTAAGTTTCTAGCAAGTGTCCCATCTCTACCTCCAGTGTTGTTGGTGTGGTGGTGTTACAGATTGATACTACCGTATTTGGCTTTTTGTATGGGCTCCATGGTTGTCAGGGCTGTGCGGATTGATCTTTTTCCCCACTGAACTATCTACTTGGCCCTAAATCTTCCTTAAACATATGTATATACATTCTTTTAGTTCTGTTCTTCTAGGGAACCCTGCCTAAATACAGTATCCTTTCAACAAAAGGTACTGAAATACCTGCTATGTGTAAAAACCTCAAACCAAACAAAAGCCTAAACTAAATGAGGACAAACAACCACCATCAGCAGCAACAACACCCTTACTCTGAACATCACATCTTAGAAAAAGTGACCCAACATGGAGCACAGAGCTAAATGTAAAGTTTTAAAGTTAAGAATTTTAGAAGAAAACATGGGAGAATCTGGGGACATGGCTCAGATGCCAAATTTGTTTCACAAACATGAGACTCTGAGTTTGAACCCCCAGCTCCTGTGAAAACTCCCAGTGTGGCAGCATATCTATAACCCTAGTGCTTGGGGGAGCAGAGGCAGAGGGTCCTCAGAGCTCACTTATCAGCCAACCTAGCCAATTCATGAGCTCTGGGTCCAGTCAATGACCCTGTCTCCAAAAATATAATGGGGAGCAATAAAGGAAGATACTCTAAGTCAACCTCTGGCCTCCATAGACACACAAGCACAAACACATGCACACATGCACACACACACACATCACAGCACAGGGAAGAATATTCATAAGTTGCCATTAAAGAATTTTTAGGCATTGCACCAAAGCATTAAATGAAACCTAAAGGAAAATATTAAAATTTCATCATAATTAAAACCTTTTGCTCTGCAAGATGCAAGACATTGTTATAGTAACAAAAAGGCAAACTATAAGTGAATGAAAAATTGTAAACCACGTATTGAACAAAGTTCCCTATCTAGAATATATAGGCACAAAACTAAGCAGTAAGAAAATAACGAAATCAAACGTGTTCAAAATTGTTTTACCGAAGATGCCATATGAAAAGCAAATAGATACACAAATAATAGTCCAAATCTGCAGAGCAACACAAATTAAGCTTCCAGTGAAAGATACTGATAACACCCAGGACTGACAAGGGCGCAGAAGCTGAAACATACATTGTTGGATTCTGAGAATCCAGATAAAATTCTTATCTTTGCTTCTCTGTACAAAAAGTATTTTTGGAATCTTTCCGGCTTTTCAAAATTTGACTTATCTTTGACTTTTTCAAGTTTGAATATAATATAGTTTGGTCCAAGGTTTCTTGCATTTACACATTTACTCTGCTTGTTCTTGTCTGAGATTCGTAGATCTGTAATTTGTGTCTGACATTAATTTGGAGAAATTGTCAGTTGCTATTGTGTCAAATTCGGCTCCTGTCCCTCTCTGTCTTTGCTTTCCTTTCGGCATTCCTGTTTTGAGACGCTGTTCCTTTCATGGCTGTCTCACACTTTCTGGGTACTGTGCTATGTTTGTTTTAGTCTGCCTTACACTTGTTCTTCATCTTTTGGATGTTTCAATTGTCAAGTCCTCAACTCAGAAGCCCCCTCCCCCCACGCCGACTTATCTATTCTCATAATTAGCTCATCTCAATCATTCTTCATTTGTGTCTCAGCATTTTTGATCTCTAGCAGCTTTTTAAATGAGCTCTTAGAGAGTCCTCCTCTCTTGCTTATATTATCCATCTGCCTTGCGTTGCTGTGTGATTTGCCCATTGGCATCTTTAGCATATTAATTATGGAGTTTTGAAATTCTTTGTCTAATGATCCATTTCTCCCTGAGCTGAATCTTGGTTTGATGCTTTCTGGGTTTCTTCAGATTGCACTTGTGCCTTTTATTATGCCTTGTAGGTTTTGTTGTTGTTGGAAAGTGGACATGATGTACTAACTATGAGAACTGTAGCACAGAGGCCTTTAGCACGGTGAGGGACTGATGGGGAAAAACAGTTTACAGTCCTGTGCTGAACCCTGAGTCTCTGAATGAGCCTATGGCCCTGGACTGTGAACTTAGAGGGGCTCGTGGTTCCTCCCTGCCCTGAGAGGGTCAAGGTAAATGAAAGGGGCTGGGTTGGGTATTTCCTTCTTCCAGGTAGATTATGGTTTGAAAAATTCCCAGCAAATTAAGCTTATAGTTTCTCCCAAGGGCAAGCCTTAGTTAAGAACAGAGTATGTTTCAAAATGGTTAATCTTCTCTTTCCCTTGTTGTAAGCAGGATGGGAACATCCTTTGAGAGCTGCGTGGAGCTCCTGTTGCTAAAACTCACAAAAGAAAAATGCGAAGGCCTCTGTAGAAATGTAACTCTAATATCAGCCATCTGAGACTTCAGCAATTCACTGGCCACAGGGCAGGCGTTCCCTCTCTTGCGCTGGTCCTGGGGCAGGTTTCTATTGTCAGGGCCCTTCTCTGGAACATTATGGTTGCTTCATATCCCTTTCCACCTCTCCAATTTTTGAGACAGTAGTCTGCCCTGTGACCCTACTCCTCTCACAGATGTAAGAAGAGTTGCCAACTTCCCCCCTTGTTCAGCCTTTTCTTTGTTAGGCTGGAGAGGCAATTTCTGTGCTCCTTGTGTGCTAGCCTGCACGTTCTGTGTGTTCATCTAGAAGATGTAATTTTTAAAGGGAAACGTCCTCAGATGCACCGATTGTCCAGATGATGCCTGGCTGTCTTTGAAAATGCTGGCAGGAGTCAGATTTAGGTCTAAAACACAGGTTATAGACCTGCAGAGAGAGTGCTCAAGTCCAAACCCTATCTGTATCTCCTTGGAAGTTCATGTGTTGAGGACACTTTGTCTAGGATCATTCAGATTAGTGGCTCCCAAAACTCAAGGCTTCAAGGCTATCAGAACTATTTTTGAAAAATGAATTCATGGCCCATATGAAGATTTTTTCTAATTTAGGACGTTTCTGTAAGACCAGAAGAACTATTGGTCTGTTTTTATATTTTCTTTTATCTGGCCTTTCACTTGCTTTTTAATTTTCGGCCTTTCACATAAGACCTCTTAATCTGATTCAAATTTTAAGCAGTCAATATGCATTTCCTAGTGGTTACCTGCAGGTGGTGCTGCTGTAATATCCCACTATAACTCCAAACAATAGCTATGGAAAACCAGGTTTAAAGAAGAGATAACCATGGCCCCAGAACCCATTAGAATAAAATCGAACAAATTTTAGGTGATGGGAAAAATTAAAGATCAATCAATGTCTTAAAATCATCCTTTGTTCCTTCTATTACCGCTAATTGGATCTGAAATGCAACTTCCACCCTTCTGATTTGATACCTTACACATCTAGGTAACAACAGGTCCTTGAACATTTCTCTAACTAAACACTGCTGTCTTTAACCACTGGAGAGCTTCTGTCACCTAAAACTGTCTCTCCCTCCCTTTACAAAGACTCAGTTCCTAGCCGGGCGGTGGTGGTGCACACCTTTAATACCAGCACTCAGGAGGCAGAGGCAAGTGGATTTCTGTGAGTTCAAGGGCAACCCGGTCTACAAAAAAAAGTCAGTTCCTGGGGATAAGAATTTGAAAACCTGAAACTCCACTGTAGATTTTTATATTTGAAGTTGAAGAACCTATGCTCTTTAGTCAAAGTGAGTACATGCCTTTCTCATGGATGAACATCTGAGTCTAAGACCCAAACCAGCTGAAGGTCTGAGGCAGGATTGGATTTTTTATCTCCTATTCTTTTATTTTAATTTTTAATATTTTCTCTCTAGAAAAGGTCTCACATAGCTCAGGCTGGCTTTGAACTCACTACGTAACCAGAGGATGACCTTGAACTCTGGATCCTCCTGCCTGCAGCTCCCAAGTGCTGACTCCTGCCCTGTTCTTAAAATGCCTCCCAAACAGATGACAATTTCCTTAGCAAGACTTGGCCACAAGCCTGGCTTAAAGATGTTGGCAGTGTGTATTATAGATGAAGCTCAGGGTCTCAATTGTTCAAGAAGATATATTTCTAGGTCTCAAGACAGATATGCTCAGTCAAATATGTACATAGCTAGAGACTAGTTGATCATGTACATAGCTAGAGACTTAACATCACGCTACAAGGCACTCTTAGGAGCAGATGTCCTTCAGTAAAGCAGAGCTTCCCAACCTGTGTGACCCAGTACAAACATTTGTCTTCTCAGTGTCAAGTGCCTGAGCAGCACCCGAGGGTGTTATAGTCTGAATCAATCATCACTGCCCATGAGCAGTTTCTTCCCTTGATCCTACTGCATTAAACAAACACTGTTATTTTGTATATATTCTCCATCACAGGAAAAGCTACAGAGTTTTTACTTTGTTTTGTGCTGCGGTGGACTGACCCCAGGGCTTTGTACATAAGGAAGGAAGCTCTATAATAATCCTGCCAGGACTCTACGGGGTAGTATCTGGGCTCATTGCTCTCAATTCTTCAATACCTCTAGAAGATCATTAACACTTCTTCTGGGGTACCAGTCCCCTCTCTCTGGTTTCCTCTACACCAGGAAACCTGACAGAGTGAGGCTCAGATAAAACAAGAAGAGTTGTGGCCAAGCTTGATTCACTTTCAACTATTACCAACTAGGAATCTCTTTCCCCTGCCCAGGCTTTTATTATTCACTCGCTCCTTCTCACTCATCTCAAGGGTCATCCCAAGTCAGCATAGCCTGGAAATAAAGTCAGCTCTAGGGTCCAAGACTAAGAATTTGACATGTTGTATGCTGTAGTCTAATTTGTCCAGATAAGGCTTCCCTTTGGAAGGTTGGCCCCATGGTAAGACTGTTCAGTTATGGAAATGAGCCAATAGAATGTGGTCAAATGACAGCTTGCTGACCTGTGCCCATTCTAGCAGCAGAATAAGGGAATACTGGTATTTCCTACCAAGATATGAGTGTAATATGGTGTCTTAGGGCAATTATGGCTGTGATGAATCATGACCAGAAGTAACTTGGGCAGGAAAGGTTTTATTGACTTACATATCTTGAATCACAATCAACTGAAGGAAGCCAAGACTGGAACTTGGAGGCAGGAGATGTTGCAGAGGCCATGGAGGGGTGCTGCTTACTGGCTTGCTGGGCATGACTTGTTCAGCCTATTTTCTTATATAACCCAGAATCACCCACCAGCCTATGCGTGGCACTACCTACAATGGGCTGGGACCTCCCCCATCAATCACTGATTAAGAAAATTTCTTGCAGGCTTGCCTGCAGTCTGATCTTATGGAGACATTTTCTCAGTTGAGGCTCCCTCCTCTCTAGTGACTCTAGGTTATGCCAAGTTGAAATAAATCTAGCCAGCACATACAGTTAGACACTCATAGAATTTTTCCTAAGGGGGCTAGTGGATTATATGCAAGGAACAAACTATTTTTTAATTATGTATTTAACTCTTAGTCATACCCATTCCCAAAATAAGAGATGCATGAGAGAAGCCACTAACCCCAAGTTCCATGAGTACAGCAACATAGAGAACCCACACACACTGAGCTGAAGTTCCAAGATATCAGCCTTAGCATATATATATATATATATGTATATATATAAAATTTCATGGGGGTCACTGGACTGTGAACATAGCCTCTGCTAATAGGCTCCTGGGGAAAAACTATAATTTTTCTTCATCATTCCAAAGTTGATGCCTATTCAGCTTTCTGTAGACAGTGGGAAAAATGCATGAAGACACAACACTTCCAGGTGAAGCATAAGTTAGGATCCTTTCCCTGGCCCACTGAGGCCTGTGCAGATGTACCAGAAAATGTTAGCATATCACACGAGGTGAGAGTGTGAAGCCACAGAAACAGTATTAAGATTGAGCATATGGGATGGAAGAGCATTACTTTGTGCACAACTTGGTGGTTTGGAGAGAGTCACAAAGTTGTGCAGCCATCAAAACCATTCATCTTAGAAGGTCATCATCACTTCAGAAAGAAATTTCATAGCCATTGTAGCGGTCACTCTTCACTCTGCTCTTACCTTAGCCCCTAGCTACCACTAATCACCTTTCTGTCTTGTCTCTGTGGATTTGAGTATGCATAAATGGAAACACACAACGTGTGATCTTTTATATTTGTTTTCTTCAGTTAATGTGTTTTGGAATGGTCATTCGTGTTGTAACAATTACCAATATGTCATTATTTTTTATAGCTGGCTAATATTCCATTGCATCAACAAACCAAACGTTATTCATCTGTTAATAGAAATTTAGTTCTTTTTTCACTTTTTGCATGCAAAGCATAATAGTGTTACAGACATTAGTGCATAAGTCTTTGCTGTTACCTTAGTGGATAAGTTTTGTTTTCTCTTGGGTAGAAAATTAAGAGTAGAATTATTGGATTATATCACATTTCAAGAAACTTCAAGACTGTTTTTTCCAAACCTACTCTTACGAATCTCTATTTTTTAAAAAAAAATGCTTTGTTACAAAAAACAGAAACTACAAAAATTTTCTAGCCCACTGCGTATGGTTTGACTCAGAGAATAACTCCAGGCTCAGCTTGACATCTTTTACTTCCTACATTTGCTTTAGTCCAGTTCCTTAGTGCCTATCCCAGTGGCACTGTGTCTAAACGAAGGCCATTATGTTTGGAGAAAGGGAGGTAATGGTAAAGGCTCACAGGGTAGAAAAGTCTTGCTAGGCTTCACAGGTAACAGCAAGTAAGCCAATTTGTCTGGTGTAGAGCAAGCACAAGAACAAGCAAGTGGAGGACAAGGTCAGACAGGAAATGACATTGGCTTGGGAAAGTCTCTCTGACGAGGCAGGGTTTGAGCAGATCACTAGATAAAAGCATTGCAGAGAAAGGAACAGTCAAGGCATAAGGCCCTGTGCTGACAGTGTGCGTGGCCTTTCTGAGGAATAGCCAAGGGCATGGATGTGGCTGGAAGAGAGTGAACAGGACTGAGAGTGATGTAGTAAGGAAGGCAGAGACACAAAGGGGAAGCTGCCCCAGCACGGGCTTTAAATGCTGCTCTCCAAGTCCTTGCACTGAGGATGTAACCCCAGAACAACAACTTTGGGAAGGGCTTTAGAGGTAAGCAGGTCATGAGACTGTCACCTTCTTGTATAGATTAATGTTGTAATTGTGGAAGAAAGTTTGCCACAGGAATGAGCTCCTGACCAAAAAGATGGCTTTGGTCCCTTTCTTTCTTCCAATCTCTCTGTTTCTCATTCAATCACTGTATACTTGCTCCTTCTGGCCATGTGATGCTTTCTGCCTCGTTATGATGTGATAAAAAAATCCTGCAAATCCGACTCCCAGCCTCCAGAACTGTCAATGGAATAAACATCTATTGTTTATAAATTGCCCAATCTTTGGTATTTTGTCCCAGCAGCGAGAACAAATCGACAAGACTATCTCAATGGCCATGAAGCAGGCATATACTTTACCGAGAAATGCGTGGAGGTTTTCAGAAAGGGTTGGGGCTGTAGCACAGTGGCAGAGCATTTGCCTGTGGTACACATGGCCCTGGCTTCAGTCGCGCAAAAGAAAAAGAACCATCTGAGGAAAGGAAGGAATGGGGCCTGACTTGTGCTTTAGAAGAATCCCTCTAGCCACTGTAGGAGGCGGGGCTGCAGAGTTGAACTGGTTGCCTGGCTTTCTGAGCTGATGCTGAGGAGCTCTGATCTGCACACAACCTGGAAGGCAGGATATGCACAGATCCATCAGTCAGAGGGATTCGTTTCCTTAGATCACAACAGCCCCTGTTTAACACCCTCCAGTGGCTTCCCATCACATCGCATGTAGTCCCCTCTGGGGCCCTTGCCTGGAAGATCTGCACCTGCCTTTGTTCTCATCCCTTCTACTCTCCAGCCCTTCCTCCAGCTATGCCAACCTCGCTGAGCTGCCTTCCCAATAGCCCTTCCCTCCACACTCACCAGGCTCATTCAGGTCCTTTGCACTTTGCTTCTTCCGCAATAATTTCCCCCAAAGCCCTCTCATTACTCAGTTGAACATGTTCTACAGAGAAAAGGATTTCCTGATCCCTTGCCTCAGAGCAGCTCTGAAGCCCTTGCTCTCCCAGTGCTTCTCAACACTGTTGTACCAGGGTTACATCGTCAGTACAGGGGGCATCTTTCCTCTCGTGCTCCTCTTTGAAATTGTCTCAACTGTTTACACACTTCCACAGTCACCTAGAATGTGAGCTCCAGAAGCCAGCACTGAATTTTATCCAGCATTGTATCCTCGAGAACCGAACCTGTGAGAGTGTGGGCTCACCACAGGCATTTACTCAGTGTCTGTTGAAGGGACAAAGGCAGGGAAATCAAGCCATTGCTCTTGAGTTTTCTAATCATATAAAGACAGGCTAGATTTTTGGAAAGAAATTGTGCAAAAAGCCGAAAGTACAACAAAGGAAGAAAATGCAAAGAAAAGCATGGCTAAGCTTTCCAATAAAGCGTGGGTCGCTGAAAGCGTGATTAAGTAAGTCTGTATCCACATAAAAGCCACAGCTAGCCTCACACTTAGTGGAGAGACTGAAGGCTTCCCGCTAGGATGCAGAGCAAGATGCAGAGATCCACTCTGGCTAATTTGAGTCCACACTAAACTGGACATTCTACTCAGGGTAGTTAGGCAAGAAAATAGAAGAAAAGGCTTCTAGATTAAAATGAAAGATGAAAACCACTTCTGTTTGCAGACATGATCTTGTATATCGAAAATCCTAAAGAAGTCACTAAAAGAAACACAATTAAAACTGAATCGGGCATCGNGGGGGGCGCAGTCAGCAATGTTGCAGGAAGCTTGCAGGGTATCGGGTCTAGGAGACAGAATTTCCTGCCTGTCCAGAGTTACTGGAGCAGCCTTTCCATGCTCTGGGCTACTACCATCTCTGCGAAATGAAATAGTCCAGACATACAAAGACTCATTCTGACTTTCTGTGAGTGGTTCTCCAGCTCTAGCATCATCTCCCTTTGTGAAAAGGTTGAAGGATTATATTCTCATATCCTGTGTATCTTGTGAGCTGTGCCAGCCAAGCCAGTCTGCAGCCAGAGTGTAGTTATCTCAGGATAAGGAATTGGACTCTATAAAGCATTATTCTTTAAGCTTTTGTATTCTCTCTCTCTTCCTCCCTCCCTCCCTCTAGTTTTGTTTTTCACTTGGTTTCCCAGCAAATTTCCTTTTGAAAAATTCCAATATTGTCTCATCTGAACCAAGGGGAATAGGATTGTCTACAAGTTGGTTGCTGTAGGGCTAGCTTAGAGGTCAGGGGTCCCTTGTGGCTAGGTGTGGGGGTGGCTGCAGCCAGCACAGCTGGAGATGCAAAGAAGGGTTGAAGCTGTGCAGATTTGTTTTTTGGACGATGGCTTAAGATACTGGAATGATAGGCTTTTGGCTAAGGATGGAGTGCATCTCACTAGGGAAGAATGTGGTTGCTTGGAGACTTGCCGATCTGATCAAGATGACTGTAACTGGGGGGAGGGGGGGCATGCCCATATCACACTGTAAGGCCAGATACTATAGACAGCATCAGGCATGCCAGTGACAGAAGAGTAACAGCAAGAGAGACACCCGGTGATTTTCAGGAGAAAATGGTTGAGAAGGAAATTGGGTACAGCACTTTCAGCTTCGATTGTCAATATGCCAGTGTGAAGAGCAAGAGCGGAAAACAAAGCAAACTGAGATTGTTTTTGAACACAAAGAAGTAAAAAGAAAAAAAAACACACAAAACAAAGGTATCACCAAGACTCAGAAATAATCGATCCATAACTGAAATGTACTCACCATCTGATAGAATGAGTCACTTGAGTGTCCCACCCACAGGATGGAGTCCTTTGTGCCCAGTCGCACCAACTTTGTGGCATCCTGAGGGTCAGATTAGGAACACAGAATCTGGAGAAGAAGTACTGAGGACCTGAACATGAAGTTCAATAGTTGTGGAAAATCTTCCCTGGGTGGTGCATTTATTTGGTGGTGCCCCACATTCTGGACATGAGAGGAAGTCAGACAAGGCTTTTGCTCTCAAAGAGCTGTTACTGAGAGCAGAGAGATAATAAACACAGGAACAAAATAACCCCAGCTCATGAAAAGGTCTACAGAGAAATGCATGTGATAGCAATGAAAAGCAGGAAGGATGGTGGTAAAAGCTTGGGTGGTCTGGGGTCACCTCTCTGCAAGGGTGACTGTTTTACTGGACTCAGAACAGAGTGAGGGAGTGAGTAAACTGTGTGAACAGAGGGAAGCGCTCCAAAACAGGAAGCAGCAAAGGATCTAAGGGCAAACTGGGCAATTGCCTGAGCTGCCTCCTGCCAGAAATGGACTCTGAGACAACAGTTTGAGTTTAGCTAGCTTTTTGTGAGATGTAGGAATTCTGGGAAGGAAATGAGGAAGTGAAAAGAGGGAAAAGTGATTGGGAACATGTATGTTAATAAACAAGCCATATAGTGGGGGATCCCTGGGAAACAGAGCAAGATGTGTTTCAAAAGTACCCCATCTTTCCAGAGTCACATATTCTCCCTGAACAGAATGACCTTCCATCTTGCCTGAAAAAGCAGCTAAAATTCAGAAAGAATGCTCTGAAATAACAAATTGGAGGGACTTGGGAAGTGCTGACAATGGCTGCTGCTGGAACAACAAAGCCTGGAGCAGAGTCAGGAAAGGGGCCATCTGGAGGGTCCAGCAGGATTGAGATCACCTCTCATCAAGACCCGCTGCAAACCAGAGGCCGGCAGAGGAGTTCTGAGTCAGCCTGCACAATGTTTGCCTTTGTATTTATTTGATTTATTTCACGTTTG
Organism: Ellobius talpinus; assembly: GCA_001685095.1. Classification (NCBI taxonomy): domain Eukaryota; kingdom Metazoa; phylum Chordata; class Mammalia; order Rodentia; family Cricetidae; genus Ellobius; species Ellobius talpinus. The sequence continues at coordinate 16,437 of LOJH01024625.1, forward strand.
TTTTTAAAGGTCAATAATGAAAATCAGACGATTTCATATATTGTCCTAAATTTCTAGTTCTTTTGGAAAAAGAAGCCTCAAACCAAATAGCAGTGGATTGTCATTGGGTAATATGACAATCAAGTAGATCTCCCCATTTTGGAAGGTCCCATGCTCTCCAGTTAAGGAGTCTTCATGGAGACTGTAGTAAGTGATGAGGGATGCTAAAGTGAGTTAAGGTGGAGAAAAGACCTAAAGCATCCCCAAGCCGACTAGGTCATCAGACACTCTCTAACACTGCAAACACAAGCAAAAACTTGACCTATGTCTTGTAAATGCCTATATTAGAGAAAAGCAGAAATCAAACTTGACCAGTTAGAAACACCAATATATTTTTAACTATATAAGTATGAGTGCTGCAACTAGATAAACAAAATAAGGCAAGTGAATAGTTGTAACCCAGCAAATGTTTTCTTTCCTTCTTCTGCATCCATACTAAACAAAAAGCCTCTTGTTTCCCTCTGCATAGTACCCTGAACCACATCTGGGCTTATTTGGAGACCCCAATTCATGAAGCTCATTTTGTTAAAATAAAGATGTCTTGTGCTTCGTTATGCTCTCTTGCAATGCTGGGAATGGAATCCTGGAGCATGCTAAGTAAGCACTCCACCACCAAGCTACATTCCAGCCATTGGCCCACTGTTTAACAGAACTCATAGTCCCATTCTAAGCACACAAGCAAGAATGTATGAAATCTGTTCAATCCTTGTGCCGAAAGAGGTACAAGGTGATCATTCTGGGCCTGCATTACCACATCAGGATGGATTTTTCTAGTTTCAGCCATTTGCCTGCAATTTCAAGATGTCATTGTTTTTTTACCACTTAGTAATACTCCATTGTGTAGAAAGGGGGACCCTAAGAGGGACACACGTGGAAGGCTCCAGGAAGGAAAATAGATCTCCTGGGTAAACTGGGAGGGTGGTAGAAGGGAGGGGATGGGGAATGGGAACATGAGGGATCAAGAAGACAGAGTATGGGGAGGAAAGAAGGGGGAGAGCAATGAAAGGGTTATCTTGATAAAGAGAGCCATTATGGGGTTAGGGAGAAATCTGGTGTTAGAGAAATTACCAGGAATCCACAAGAATGACTGCTGCAAAGACTCCTAGCAATAGTGGAGAGGGTATCTGAACAGGCCTTCCCCTGGTAAGCAGATTAGTGATGACCCTAACTGTCATCATAGGACCTACATCCAGTAACTTATGGAAATAGATGCAGTGACTCGGAGCCTAGCACTGGGCTGAGCTCCTGGAGTTTAGTTTAGGAGAGGGAGGAGGTATCATATGAGCAAGGGGTGTCAAGGGCATGGTGGGGAAAACCACAAAGATACCTGACCTGAGCTAGTAAGAGCTCACAGACTATGGCTGACAGCTGGGGGACCTGCATGGGACCAAAGTAAACCTGCTAAATGTGGGTGACAGTTATGTGACTTGATCGGTGGGGGGCTGGCAGTCACACCAGGACCTATCAGAGGTACATGAATTAGCTTTTTGGAGCCCATTCCCTATGGTGGGATACCTTGCTCAGCCCTGATATGGGAGGGAGGGGCTTGATCCTGCCTCAAGTTGGTATTCCAAACCTTGTTGACTCCCCATCTGAGATGCCCATAGGATACGGGAAAGGGGGAAGTGGAGGAGGGAGGGAGAAGGGGAGGGAGGGGGAACTGGGGTTGTTATGTAAAATTTTAAAGTAAAAATATGTAAAAAAGAATGGTGGTCATAAGAAGGTTATGGCAGTGACCTGACTACAAACTGACGGGGCCTTGGAAACAGGTTCTAGTGGGAATGAAAGACAGTGAAGGAATTCAGTACATGGTTTTCAGTGGGTGGAACAGGGTATGCTTATAAAAGAACGATGGACAATGAGGCGTTTTAGCAGGACAGCTAGATTGCTACCTTGAGAAGATATGTAATTAGTCCACTAATGGATTGAAATGGGAAAGACTGGAGAAGCAATGGTTGGGTGGGAGGAGAGCACGCTCTGTTTTGCTTATGAGACATCCTAGTGGAAATGTGAAACAGTATACGTCAGATGTCTTTTAGATGCGTTTGAGTCAGAAGCTCAAGTGAAGATGTGAGAGGCCGAGGAGAGGAGAATGTGGAAATTATCAGAATACAGCAATGAGGCTACACTATTTCTGGCAATATTGTCTGTGAGATGCTTGGGCAATAGCTTATTCCTACAAAACACCTATAAATTCTGGACAAAAGATAACACATATCTTTTTAAATATATTGCTGAGCTCAAAAGGAAATAAGCAAAACTCGAGAGCCCAAATAGAGTTGAACTTGAAGAAGCTAAGGCTGATGCTGCTTTACTTGTGACCTGGAGGCAGCTTTGGAATACAGACCTAGTAGAGTTGGAAGGTTTGGACTTTTTTTAATTTTTATTTTTCCACTCAAATATTTACACTTCCTTCCCTCCTCCCAATCCTCTCCCGCTCCCACAAACCCCCTCCTACCTCTCCCACCCTGCTTGAGAGAGGGCCAGGAACCCTACCTTGTGGGAAGTCCAACGCCCTCCCCTCTACATCCAGGCCTAGGGAGCTGTGCATCCATATAGACTAGGGT
>LOJH01024626.1:5872-21235 GCA_001685095.1 Ellobius talpinus
AGAGAGAGAGAGAGAGAGAGAGAGAGAGAGAGAGAGAGAGAGAGAGAGAGGGTTGTGACTTTTCTACCTCCTTTAGGCTCAAATCTTTTCTCAACAAGTTCTCCCTACCCTCCTGCTGAGTCTCTTTTAGCATTTTGAACTACCTTAATTGTTAATTTTGCTCTCTGTTCTAATAGATTATATATGTGTGTGTTTACATATTAGATACAATTAGATATGTGTGTATATATATGTACGTAGATACAATTAGATGCGTTGTCTTTCTCCTCTTGCTAGAATGTGATAGCCACAGAGTCCTGGATCGAAATATTTTGCTCATTAATACATTTCAAATTCTTAGAATAAGGCTTGGCATATTTAATTTTTTCTATTTTTGTTTGTTTGTTTTGCCTTTTGCTTTTTAGACAGAGTCTTATTATGCAGCCCAGGGCGACCTTGAACTTGTGATCCTCCTGTTCTGGCCGCTTGAGAGCTGAAATTCTGGGCATGCACCACCCTGACTGGTTCCATAGTTTGATTCTTAGACGCCCTCCAAAGGCCTTATGCTGAAGGCTTTGTTGAACATCTCAAGTGTTCCCAGGAGGTGGTGGAACCTTCAGGCGATCAAGTCTAGTGGGAGGAAGCTAGGACACTGGCAACTTCTCTTTGAAGAGAACTTTGGGATCCCTTTCCCTTCTGTGTAACGAGCATATGCTTCTGCCTTGAAGTACTCTCCTGAGTCAGGCCCCAAACACAGGACCATTAGCTCAGACAAAGCCTTTTCCTGAGTTGGTTTTCTAAGGTATTCTGTCATGGTGATGGGCATTTTAAGCATACCTGGCATGTAGCAATGCTCAGTGAATATCGGTTGCTTTGGCGAATGCTCAAGTAAAGGAAGAAACAAAGCAAAAAAAATGAATTAAATGGGTCTCTGAGCTATTTACTTGAAAATGCTTTTGTTGAGACATCAAAAGAAATTCTTTCCTCCAAATGCTTTGCCTGACACCAAAGCTCTGTTCTCCAGCCCGTCTGGTTTCCCAATTAGAGTGAATGCCAAGTGGCTGAAAAATGCGCCCCACCTTACACTATGAAGTGTTATTACACCTCGCTCTTAGGAAGGAATGAATATACACACTCTGGGGACATTACAATGGCAGCCTTTGAAAGGTGGAGCTGGATGAGTGGCCTCCTTTTAGGGTCTGATACAAAATCAAAACTTCAAGCAGGTTCATTTAAAGGCTTGGCCATGTTTCCTGCAAGCCTGGCCCACCCTGAAAGAGAACCCCAGCTGCTAGATCATTTCAAATGGAAACTATGCAAAATGCAGTGGCTTCATGTGGCTTCAACCTCAAACCAGGTGGAACCTGAGGCTTTGGCAAAGGCCTCCATTTAAATTCTTAACTGGGCAATGTAAACCAAGGGGAGAATGTTTGGAAAAAAAACACACAAAAAAAAACCAAAACACACACACACACAAAAAACAAAGTGAAATTAAACCCTTAGCTTTAAACAGTTTTGCAAACACGAACTTAAATCTCTGCTCTTTTAATGGCATTTCACCCTGACCTGAAACAACAAGCATTCCATTGAAATGTGTACCACAATAACACACTAGATTTTTGCTCTGCTGTTAGAATTGCCGGGGGACTTAACATCCATGAAGAGGTCAAATTATTACTTCCACCTGGCAGGTTGTGTAATCGAAGGACAGAGTTAAAAGGGTACCTTGCCAAAGATGACTAGAAGAAGCCAAAAGCATGGACAGAGTACTCAGGGCAGACATCCTTGACAAAAAATACTGCTATTAAACTGAAAGAGGCTAGAAATACAGCAGGGGGTGGGGAGAGGAAGGACAAATGATTTTTAACACACCTGTAGACCAGTGGTTTTCAACTTGTGGATCGGGACCCCACAGGGGTCACATATCAGATATCCTGCATATCAGATATTTATAATATGATTCATAATAGTAGAAAAATTACAGTTATGAAGTAGCAATGAAATGATTTTATGGTTGGAGGTCACCACAACGTGAGGAACTGTGTTAAAGGGCTGCAGCATTAGGAAGGTTGAGAACCATTGCTCTAGTCATAAAGGGAGATTAAATATTTGAAGGCTGTGTCATATTAATAATAACAATATTGTGAGAACAAGATTTTAACTACAATGTAGGTGGTATGTGTACATTGTACAGTTGGAATACTTCTGAATTTTAGGGACAAGATTTTAACTACAATGTAGGTGGTATGTGTACATTGTACAGTTGGAATACTTCTGAATTTTAGGAACCCTTCAGTAATGATAAGGAAAGATGTACCTGTATTTAGAGATATTTTGTATCACCGATTTTTTAAGAGACTTCTATAAATCCTACATTTTTTCAGCTATAGATATTATTTTGCATGAAAGCTATTTTTATTGTATTTTACTAAGATTTTAGTGGGCTGGAGAGCTGCCTCAGAGCTTAAGAGCATTTGCTGCTCTTGCTGAGGACCTGACTTCAGCTCCCAGCACCCACATGGTGGCTTACCATGATCCATAGCTTTGGTTCCAGGACATCTGATGCCCTATTCTGGCCTCCAAGGGTCATAGGCACATGTGCTGTGCACATACATACATGCAGGGAACACTCATACACACAAAATAAAAACAAGCAAATCTTTTAAAAAAAATTTAGGAAAAAACCTTGGCCATGAAAATGGAGAAATTTCTCCTTCTCCTTCCCTGTCACTCATGGCAATTTGACTAACTTTTCTTTTGCGTTGACTTTTTGACATAGGAAGGCAGCAAGTTAGACAGTCAAAAGGCCAACCAAGTTTAACTCAAAAAGCTACCAGAATACTTGGGAAGACTCTTGAAGTTGTAACCCTGCTATTCACAGTGAGAGACAGAAACCCCCGAAGGCAGACGCTCTGCTTGCCAGCTTCACGTCATCGCTGTCCTTTCATCCCTGGAGACATGACTTTTTTCTTCTGGGTGCAGTCGTAGAGTTATGAAGACTATTAAGTAAGCTTAGTACAGAATTAGTCCAGTCCCAGCACTCATTTCTAGCTTCTTAGCTTTTGTTGCTCAATAGACTTCTCCGTTGTTGAAAACAAGCACATGTTACAAAGACACATAGGCATTTAGATCAAGACTCCCCTAATATACAGACTCCCACCATGACGGAGAGCTCTGACAACAGTCATTCATTTCCTTCATTCAATATTGTCTGTAATGTGTGCCATGCGCTAAACATTCTGTTCCCCATGGGGAATGCTGAGCTCAGTGAGATCCCATTATTCCCTGTAAGGATCTCAGTGCCTAAGGGGACAAGATGAAAATCATGGCTGTAGATCAGTTGGTGGAGTCAATAGAAATGTGGAAATAAAGAAGCTGCCTCTAACCCCAGCTGCTCAGAAGGAGGGAGCAGGAGGGTCCGAAGCCCAAGGCTAGCCTGAGCCATGTAGGGAGGCCTTGTCTTAAAGAGAAGTTAAAAGAGCCAGGAAGGTTAGGGACATAGCTCAGTGAAGAACTGTGAACGCCTGTGAGGCCCTGGTTTCAATCCCCAGCATCCCAGGGGAGGAAGAAGGGGAAAAAAAGAAAAGAAAGAAAAGAAAAGTTTTAGAATCTAACTCGGTGGGCAGGGAGGTGGGGTTAAAGATAGAATTAGTCTATGAGAGGACTTTGCCACGTTGCATATACAAGTTGCATATCTGTTCAGGAATTTGACAGAAGCTTAGCATGGCCTTTAATCCCAGCACCCAGCAGGCAGAGCCAGGCAGATCTCTGCCAGTTTGAGGCCAGCCTGGTTTATGCAGAGTTCCAGGCCAGCCGGTGATATGCATAGTGAGACCCAATCTTAAACAATGACAAAGAGTTTTAAGAAAAAATGGACCATAATGAAGTAATGGCACTGGTAAAAACAATCAGAAACACTAAACAGAAAAAAATGCAATACTGGAGCAGAAGTCTTTGAAAATATGAATTCTGTCTCAGTGACTGGTGGGGTGACTGCAGTAGAAGCTGCGGTGACACACATGGAGTTGGAGTCCAGAAGAAAGTGGTGGCAACAGAAAGATATTTTAAGAAATAATTACTGAAAAAGTCAAAGGGTCAATTAGCTATAAACATGGTGACGAGAGTATAGTAAATGCCATAAAGATAGCCTTTTGATAAATTTAAAATGCAGAATCTTCAACTTTTAACACCCACACTGCATGACAAGCAGAAATCCAAGCCATTATTTCACAGACACAGTTATCAAAAATATTGTAAGAAAATACCATCAGGCTGTGTGTCCAAGGTTTACGTGAAATATAAAACGTTTTGTGTTTAGACTTGAGCCTCCCTCACCTCTGAGACCTCATGAGGTATGTAACTATTCCAAACTTAAAAAAAAAATCTGAAATCTATAATATTTGTGGTCAAGCATTTTGGATAACTACTGTATACAGAACCTTCTTTGTTTAAATTTTATGTTTACTTTTCTTTGTCCTGTGCATATCCCTGGAACACTTCCTCTTCTACCAGCACCAAGATGACTGGAACCTCCAGCATGGCGAATAAAGCAAAGGCAAAAGTTGACAGGGGAGCACAATGTAGAAGCAGAGATTCTTTTCTTGTTCACTGCTTCATTCACTAGATTTGTTTTTCTCTTCTACTATAATTTCATAATTAATTTAATCAGAGGTCCAAGGGCCTCACATCCTCAGTCTCACAGAATTTCTTCCATCAAAGCCACGTCCATCTGCCTTTCTCTTCAGTCCTTTGTGGTAACGTAGACCCCTTTCTTCTTTCCCCACCTTTTAATCTTCCTTTAACCTTCTATGTTGGTCACTGTTTTGTCCCCAAGGCAAGAAACTTAAAGGAGGAAAATCATTGTCCATTGGACAGGGTAATAGCACCTTCAGTTAGTTCATGGTCAACTGATTCCATTGCTTTTGGGCCGTGACAAGGCAAGACCATGGTGGTGGAGGAAAGTCTCTAAGCCCAGGGCACCCAGGATTCAGGTCAAAAGTGACAGTGAGAGGCTGAGAGAGAGAGGTTGAGAAAGAGATGGAAGGATGGATCAGGGGTGACGTCGACCCTTCGTGGGCATGTGCCTAGTGACCTTGCTCCTCCAACCAAGCTTCCAATGCTGTCATCAGATATGGGTCCACTAATGGGCTAACCCATTGATGAGGCCAGATGCTTCATGATCTAATCACTTCCTGAAGTCCCACCTCTGAGCATCACACTGAGGATGGGATTGAGATTTTCAGCAAGTTTTTGAAAAGCATTCCCATCTGACCCGTAACAAAGAAATGAAGCCCCAGTTAGAAAACAGCAATGCAGGGATCCAAATGCAGGCAGCCATCTGCATTCCTAATCTCTGTTCATTTATCTCACAGGTCAGTATAAATTAGGGATATAACAGGAGGATTTGGATTTCAGGAAAGACATCTTTGCAGGTGGTAACTCCTGCAACTCTCCTGAAGTCTCCTTAAAGTAGGATGGGTTCTTTATATGCCACTTCAGTGGGCATCATCGTGTATATTTCTAGGTAGCCTCAAAAGCCAATATCCTAGTCTAATTATAACCAGGTCAATTGCAAGGCTCTACTGCCTATGAGTTGCTGCTTAACAAAAGCCCAATATTTTGATCATCAGAATTATTGCCTGTCACTTTGAGGGGCTAACTGTTGCTAGAGCGGATGCTCATACATGTATATGCAAGTCATACCACATGATCTCTGCCTTAATACTTTCACACCTGGGGAGAAAATTCATTAAACTGGGTAGACTTCCAAATGAGAACTATAAACTGCATTCCTCTCTTTTCACCCAGAAGGGACGTTTCAGCGCTACTAAGCTGAAATCCTGGATGTGATCAATTTGAAAGGAGTTCTGTGAATCAGTGCTTGAGGGTAGGAAAAGCTAACACGAAAACCGAATATCTCCCTTAAAAGTCCATTATAGACACTGAGAGCAGGCTGGGGGATGTCTTTTTTTTTTTGAGTTGTGTTTGTGTGTTGGAGGGGGTAAGGATCTGTCAGAGGATCCTGATAAAGACGGTCTTCCAACCATTTTTAGTGGGTGGCAGGAGCCAATCAAGAAGCAGAGCCCCTCCCCTGGGAGTTGGTCTTACCATAGTCTTCTTCCTAACATTCTGTTTGGAGCCAAACCTTAGCTGAACTTCAGCAACTATGACCACATGTGTGTCCTTACCAATTCTCTTCTCTTCCAGTGCTGAAGCTCATAAATAGTCTTCATTCTATTTGATTGACTTAGAGTTCTCTATTCTCTAGCACTGAACATAGGGTTGGAATCCTGGGGATTACACGGCTTCTCTTCTTTGCCAAAGAGTTTTGAATATGAGCCAACCATCAAAAATACACATTGGGATTAGTTTACCGGCAGACAGACATAGAACTAAAAGAATAATGAGGAGCAGTAAGGTTCTGGGAACAACACATTCTGATGGGAGCTAATGATCATCACGCAATGCCTTAGTCTTTTACAACAAGAGCGGGTGGTTAGGTTTGAGTGGCTTCCAGGGCTGTTTCCCCCAAAGTGCTTTTGCATTCTTTATTTACAACATCCCAGCTGGGGAAATGAGAAAAGTACATTCTAATTTCCTAGAAAGTTGGAGGCTGAGTGCCTAACACCAGATCCAGCATACATTCTTGGTTCTCAGTTCTATACTCTTATCTTCAGGAGACAAAGTCCCTGTGATCCATATAGCATAGTACTGACTACTCAGAGTGGCAGGGGGCCATATCTCATGCAGTGCTAAGCACCATCACACAGGCTTTTCTGGCTGAACTAGGTGCCTATGAATTGTAGGATGAGGATGGATTAATTAAATACCTGGGGCATTTAGGGTTTCTTCTCTCTCTTTCTCTCTCGCTCTTTCTCCCCCCTTCTCAGAATACAAAAAAATCCATCAAGCCACTAACTCCCTTATTGCTAAAAAAGGTAAAAGCTAATAGCTCTTAAAATTAATTTTATTGTGAATCTCATTAAAAGATGCGAGGACTAAATTACTTGTTTGTAAATAGATTTGCTTAAAGAGCTAAGTGCATTTTAGATGCTGGTATGCGCGGATGCTAAACAAGGGACTTAGACATCATGCAAGAACAAATAGGAAGGAAACCGGAAGTGGAAATTTGGGAGCTTATGATAGTGCTGACAGTTTTTCAGAAATATTTATTCATTTTTAAATTGAAAACAACTGCCCTGAGGCTGGAGAGATGGTTCAGTGATTAAGAGTATTTACTGCTCATGCAGGGAACCTGGGTTCAGGTCCCAGCACCAGGATCAGAAGGTTCAACACCACCCACAACTCTAGCTCCAGGGAACTCAGTTCCCCTTTCTGGCCTCCCTGTGCACCTGAACACACATGTATAGACACACACATACACATTAATAAAAACAAAACTAATCTTTTCAAATTAATCTGCCTTTCATTTCCAAATATGGGTGGTATTGTTTGCTTTAGCATCAGCCCGAGACACAATTCTATCTAAACGCCCCTCTTTGCCCTTCGGTAGCAGTAACCTAAAGGGCTTTCAAACACATTTGCATCACACAGATCACAATGTCTCCAAATCTTAGATATCAAGGTGAGACTCCCGAGTAACTCAAGAACAAAAGCACAAAGTGAAGATGAATTCCCACGTCATTATTTTTCTTTTACATTTTCACATACGCTATGGCACACACAAGAACTGGGATGCATTCACGCCCTTGAATATCTTGACTTCACTAAGAATGAGTGTTTTCTGCAAGTCTTCAAGCTACACGTTTCTGTAAGGCACCTGCACAAAGTCTTTTCTTTTTACTGTAAAACCATATAGAAAAGTCTTGGCCAATGGCTAATTTCTCTGAAGCTCTATCAGTGCAGCGATAGCAGTTTGACCTTTCTGCCTAATTATTCTGGGCACGGCTTCTCTGAAAGTCTACCCTTCACTTGCATTTATCATGTACTCTTGTGAAATTTGAGCAGATAAATGAGGTCAAATTGGATATTCCTGAGAGAAGAAGTATGAAATCGAGTATATTTGTCACTGAAACTAGGAACACGGGATGAGCCATACAGACCAAATGGTTCTTTTGTAAGCAGAATTGGTAAGCCCTGAAATAATGCTCTAGCCCATCATGAGGCAGTGCCTCTTTTCAGAAATGACTTCCTGAAACTGTGTACGGAGGAATACATTCCTTCTGAACTGTAGCGTGCCAGTCAGAATTCTCTTACAAGAAGGAACCCTGATTAAAAAACATTGAATCCGGTACCAAGCTGTGTGCCTGGATTGTTTCTCTACAGAAAACATGCTGTAAGAATCAGGTCCCTTTTTTTTTATAGTGAGTTGTGACATTGTCATCTTAAACAAATGACAGCCCCCAATGTGGGTCCTTTCCACATCAGATGGAAAGATTCTGCTTGTCTTGTGTGCCTTCAGGGTTTAGGAGGAGACATGATCATGTGAGTAGTGGTCCTGGGATCCTGTCAGAGAAACACCACAGGAATCGGTTCTAACGACTTCTGGCTTCAAGCACAGAACAAGACTATTGTTGTATGACCTGATTTCATTTCAGTGATTGTCTTGGCAAAGAATGACATCATCTCATTCTTTTTCTCCTGGTGGTCACGTGTGAACATCTCGCAGCCCCAACCCTCAACATCATTGGACTGCGTTCTCTCAACAGGGAAACCTGCTCTTCCTGTTAACTTCCTGTCAGAATGTATCAATACGGCAAGGGCAGACAGGCTTTCCTTGGCCAGGCAGAGTCCCTGTAGCTGGCCTCCTCCTTCTGTAAAACAAAGCACTGTTCTATGGGTGGCCAGAGCTGCTGAGCCTTGTTGAATGGAGGGACAGGTTTTGATTTAATGAGAATAGAAGTTGTGTCAGCTAGCGACGGCACAACTCAATGGAACCGGATTTCTCATCCCATTGGTATCTACTATCTTCTTTGGATGGAAACTCACCAGGCTTCCTGTGGAGTCCAGAGTAGAGAGATCCACCTTCAGAGGGTTGCATCCTCAGCACCACAAACAAAACCCAGTAAACTCTGCAAGCTCACTGGATTTGAGGATGTACTGCCTAAAGGGACTTGCTTAATGTCTACATATATGTACACAAATATGTGTGAGTTTTCCTTTCTTAGATTTTTCTCTTAGATTTTTATTGAAGTCACATGTCAAAGTCTTTTAGCCTCCAAAGGGTAAAAGGACAATGCAGCATTGGAATATAGCCACACAGACTTCCTATCCACTGTGCTTCTGGAATGTTGTGTCTTCTGGGGAAAAAGCAAAAGCAACATATGTGTCCCGGCTCATGTAAGAGAGTACAAGTCAAGAAGAACAAAGAAGGCAATGCACAAACTGTAAGCTGTTTGTTACTGAAAGAAGGACCATCAGAATAAAGTTCTCCATCTTCCCTGTGTGCAGTTCTATGAGATGCTGAACACTATTGTGTAGAATTGCTGCTTTTGGAGGAAGCTAAAGTGCTCGGGCAGGAATTAATCCCCAGCAGGGTAACATCTAAAAACAAAGAGTTAAAACTAAGCAGCCACACAGCAGCAATTTTCTGTTATTATCCCAAATGTATATTTACACAGAAAAGACTGATGTATTTGAGTTATGGGTAATTTTTTGTTTTCTTTTAATGCTTTTTAAAATTTCATGGCAGCTATTATGCTGTCTTACAATTAATGCACACTTTTAAATAATATTAGCATTCTGCTGCCTCCTTTAATGAGAAAGAGTCTTTATAAAACAGGAGCGTGTATACATTGGCATGAATTTGGAGAAACATTAAGTGCTTACTGGATACCAAGAGGAATGATTTTAACAGTGTTTACAGGCTGCATCAATTTCAGGCTCTTTGAAAAGATATGGTTTAATAGTATAGTTGATGAGAAATTATAAAGTCACTTAAATTTAAATTAATATGTTATATGTGACTTTAAATATTGTACAGAATAAAGTGTCACAAGCACAGAGCTGTCTGTGTAAGGCATGCTTGTAAGGATGGGGTTGGGGGAGGGATGGAGAAATGGCTCAGTGGTTAAGCAGTTACTATTCTTCCAGCAGACCTAGGTTTGATTCTCAGCATCCATATGATGGGTCAAAACTGTCTAACTCCAGTTCTAAGGGAGTCTATACCTTCTGGCCTCCAGGTACCCACATGGTACCCACAAACACCCTCTGTCTCTTTCTGTCTCTCTGTCCCTCTGTCTCTGTCTCTCTGTCTCTCTCTGTTTCTCTCTCTCTCTCTCACACACACACACAAATAAACAATTTGAAAATATGTCCTACCTTGGTGACAAAGTGTTTCATCTGGGTTAAGGCACTTGTTGCCAAGACTGACAACCCGAGTTTGATGTTCAGGACCCATGTGGTAAAAGGAAAGAACTGAGTCCTATACACACACACACACACACACACACACACACACACAGAGTAAATATAAAAAATATATTTTTAATTTCCACTCCAGTTAGATGTGGTCAAGACTGAAGATGTAGTGTTTATGTGCACAAAGTCCTGGGTTCAATCCTTGGACTTTCTAATAGGGCTTAGAGGAACCCTCCTAAAATCCCGACACTTTGGAGGTGTACGCAGGCAGGAGGATCAGAAATGCAAGGTCATCCTTGGCTACACAGTGAGTTCGATGCCGGCCTGCACTATGGGAGACCCTACCTCAAAACAAAAGCAAGCAGCCATCAGCAGGGCTACACATAGTCTTAATTTCCTTAAAAACAACCAAGCACTTTTTGTAAGTTAACACACCTAGGTGCAACAAACCTTGTCCAGCAGTGCCATATCAGAGCCCAGAAGGGACAGAATCAGCCATTTCTATTTGGGCAGGCGTATTTCTAGCTGGAAACTGTGCTCAGTGGACGTTAATAATCTGTTTCTACATGTAAACACTTTCTATGTGAATGCTCAGAAGTTCCCAAGTGTCCTGAGAGTTTTCAGGGTTCTTTCGTTGACTTTCACTTTACAACCTATCTGACACACCCACATGGCACCCATAAACACCCTATTATTCTCTTTTTTCTCTTACACACATGCACACACACACACACAATAGCAAATTTCTAATTTTTCCAAGTTGGCTCAGCCCTTAAGGGAATGTGCCACTCTTGCAGAGGACCTGGATTTGATTCTCAGCTCACACATGGTGGCTCAAAATTTTCTGCATCTCCAGTTTCAGGGAACACAGTCCCTCTTCTGGTTTCTGTGGGAACCATGCATGCAGGCAAAATACTCATATACATAAAATAAAAATAGATGAATCTTTTTTTTAAAAAAGTCAATCTTCTGGCAATCCAAGTGTAATGCTTTAAATGTGAAATGACCTTCACAGGCCCAGTGTTTAAACACTCGGTCCTCAGCTTCTTACACTGTCTGCCAGACAGTCTAGCTGTTGACACAGGCCTTGAAGGTGACTTCTAATTTGGTTTCCACACAAACTATCTTCCTGAACTGACAACATGTGAATAAGTTATTCTGTGAGATCTCGTCCCACAGAGGACGAAGCTGTTGCAGCCACCGTGCCCGACCATGCTAACCCTGAAACTCTTAGTCAAGACAACCTGCCTTCACTTAGGTTGTTCCTGTCAAGAGTGCTGTTGCATGACAAGCCAGACAACTAACACACCAGGTCTGCAGGAGCTGGAGGCTTGCCAATTGTGTCTCCTGGTTCAGTTGTTTGTGTTATATATCTTGGAGAAAATACCAACTTCTAGAACTAGAGAAGCAGATTTGTTTAGTTAGTGATGCTGGAGAATGAACCTGAATCTTGCTCATGCTAGAAATGTGGTCTAGCACTGAACTACATCCCTAGTCCAGGTCCAAGAGGGTCGCGTGCACGTGTGTGTGTGTGTGTGTGTGTGTGTGTGTGTGTGTGTGTGTGTGCAAGCGTGCCCGCTCGTATACATTTATTTAACTTTGATAGCTATTAGGGGCATGAACATACTTCAGGTGTGGGACAACTTTGGGGAGTGACCTCTTTCTTTTTCACATTTCCATGGTTTGGGGGATCATACTCAGGTATCAGGTCTCAAAAGCAAACACTTATAGGCTGAGATACCTCCCTATTCTCAACAGGTAGGTCTTGACGCTGAGGAATATTAAGCAAAAGAACACTATCCACGACAGCATGAATAGAGAAGCAAAGGAAATGCCACAGGCCCATTCTGAGGCCTCAGTAGTCAGTAAAATGGTTCCAACTGTCCAGATCCATTCTAAAAGGAACCGTTTCTTTCTACTAAATTCCCTGAATGGGCTCAATGGGACATGAATGCAGACGTGGTTGGGAGGGACAGCCAATCAGACAGGAAATTCGAATTTTCCTGTCCAAATATGGAAAAAGGAGATCGATTGAAAGCAACTCCCCAGGGAGCCCACAGTTTGCTAAGAAATGTGAGTCCTGCATGTTAAAGCTGAACAGAAGACTGTGGTCCAGTAAAACAGAAAACCACCTACTTCCTCACAAAAAGACTATGATGAAAACTGAAAGGGGCGGAACGCCTAAAGGGGAAATTTTCTCATTAAAAAGAGGCAAGTGTGACATGAAAAGTGACTGGTCAGACAAAAAAAGAATCAAATTCCAGAAAAGAGGCCATTTCCTAACATGGTACACCAAAGATGCTGTTGGGATAGCTGGAAAGCAGCGGGCAATGCTGAGGTTTCCAACGTTAGTTTCTGTAATTCTGAACATTATCTTCCGTTGTTAACTTCCGGGGGCATCATACTCAAGGTCAACCTTGGTCCCTAAGAACCTGATGCACAGGCCTTGAGATTCACAAAGGGATGCTTGGCAAACTGACTGGAGAAGTAGAGAACTCTGACAGGTTGCAGTTTCGTTTCCAGAACTTTTCCAACGTGTATACCTTGTTTTCCTGCTTGGGAACGCTTTCCTCCCATTTGCAGGAAGATTTGTTTTGCTTGAGGCCTGGTGTTGCTGCGTAGCCCAGGCTGACTTCCCACTCTCAGTCCTCCCTCCTCATCTTCCAAATCATGGGATTGCAGACATGTGCTGCCTCGCCCAGCCGTTGCTGGCTTTGACATAAGGAAGGCTCCTTTCTTTCCAAAATCTCCCATCCCTATGGATTCTATGCACAGATAACTAGTGGAATGACCTGTCATAGCGATATCCCACCCAATCAGCTCCCAGACAGAGAAAACCTGCTGAAAAGTGTCTAGGATGGCATACTGAGACACAGCAGTCACCCTGGGTGCCCAGACTCTCTGAGCATGCCTCTCTTCACTTGTCATGCACAGGGAGACTGAATTAAACACCCTCTGAAGACAGGCTTGAAATCCAGACAGAGCAGAAGAGAAGATTTCGCTTTGTTTTATTTCCCTGTGTGAGATTCATGAGCTTTCTGGTGGCTAGAGGACTGTTTCCAAGACAACCTGAGCCAATGCGAGTCTTTGAAGGAAAACCAAGCAAAGGCTGATGGATGTTGAAGAGGAAAAAAAATCAGAGACCAAAAGAACTCAACAGTTTCTACTGTGGGAACTCAGCAGTTTCTACTGCATATGCTTGAACTGGGGTTGAACTGGACACTTGAGGGATAACTTCTTGGAGTGAATTCAACTCCTGAATGTGTTTTGGGGACCAATGTCTAGTCGCTGTGGCAGGTCTCCACAGCTCTTCCCATTCCTATGACATTCTAGGTGCTAACACTTATCTTCTTAGGCAAGAAAGTGTGAAGACAAGCTGTGAACAAGATGGATGACGTCTCTCCACTTCTGACATTGCAGTACATTGGGATGACTGAGGGGGCTGGCCCGCCATTCATTTCTTGACTCTTGTGAGGCAGAACTCACTTTTGAACAAGCAGATCATGTTAAGTTATATGACTCTTTAGAGTACTATTTATTATGTGCCGTTCGTTTGTGGCATTCCTTAGGACTAATGTTATGACCTGACTGCCAAATTCAAGGCCTCTTTTGGCTCTCTCCACCAAGATGAACAAAGGCATAGGAAGGGGTAGGACTATGGACTCAGGTTCCTGTTAGCTCCCAAACTTTCCTGTCTATTAGCCAAAGTAGCACACACTGCTCAGGTGGTATCGCTTCAATTAGTTAAGAGAGAAAACTTAGATGAGTACCTTTGAAGCTTCCCTGCAATGAGTCTGCCTTGAAGAACCTTCATGTCATTTGCCAGATTCACCTTCTCCAGCTGATGGCGGCTGGCCCTCAGCACCTGGGATGGGGAACAAAGGTGTTAGCCATGGCATTTCTGTCAGCAATGTCTCCCATCTCTCAGATGTCACGCTCTCACAGCCTCAAAAGGAGAATACCATGAGGAATACTCTAACAAGCACACATTAATTCTTTGAAGCACACAGGGTAATTCAGCCCTTTTCGAGAAGCTTCCATTTTGCCTTTCCTTTAAGGGAATGGCTTCCCATTAATACCATTTCATACTATTCTTTGCTTGAATTTCATAGCTCCAATAAAGGCGAATTCCTTTTCATAAAGATTTCCAGTGTGTCTCACATGTAAAAGTTGAGGGACGTCTAATTTCAGGTTGCGGGATCTATTCTTAAGGGAAATGTGCAGAATCATAGGATCTTTCCAAAATTGTTATTTGATGAGTAGCAAAGGAAGCCTTCACAAGAGGTTCAGTTTGTTTCCGTTCTACATTTACAGCAGGTGAAAATGTGTCCCAAGTAAATGCAGACATGTAGCATAAGAAGCAACACTCGTTTCAATGCATTACTTCATGAAGCCTAGCATGTCACATTTTATCAAGTACACGGGGGGGGGCTGGGTAAATGTGTGTACAGTGTATTTAAGTTAGATGAGGAAATTGCAGGATAGAATAGGAAAATCGCACATCATTTAACAATTCACTATTTCCTTTCCCTTTAAGTTCTTTCTCATGGAAATAGCAGTGCTATTTAAAACTTGAAGGTTTATTTTCAGTCTTATGTAAAACTTGAAGCTTTCTTACCTCTCCTCGGGTGAGTGCAACTGTATGTTATCTACACAGAGGGACCCCCAGAGGCCATGCTGCATGCAGCTTGTTTGCCTCCATAGACCTGTAATCTCTTGCTCTGGACTGGCTTTTGAGTTTTGTTAAATGTGGGCAGTTCTAAGAGCCACCCTTGGGGCTCTAAGCATCTCATCTATGCTGAGGTTTCTGCGGTAGGGCCTCTGGTACCGGCATGTTTCTGTGCCACCTTCTTCTTGCTACCCGACCCACACCATCTCTCTTCACCTTCAGAGAGTGGCTTAACTCCTGAAGCTTCTCTCTGATCTGGTACGCCCATGCATTAGGCTTTAGATGACCCCTTCTGCTTCTCATCCTGGAACTTGGTAAGTTCTAGAACTTTCACATAGATGATTATATCTATCTATCTATCTATCTATCTATCTATCTATCTATCTATCTATCTA
>LOJH01024627.1:0-15432 GCA_001685095.1 Ellobius talpinus
ACATGCTCCATCAGTCCCAGCTGGCCTTGGTGAGCTCCCATTAGATCAGCCCCAAAGTGAGGGGTGCGCCCACCCACAATTTGGAATTTTTTAAAGCAAGCATGCATTATTTTCATTAATGAAAACAAAATCAGGTCTGTACCACCCCTAGAACTCATGGTATTTCTCTTGATCCATGAGAGAAGCACCATTCTCTAACTACATTCCTGCCCTGAGAAAGTCAATACTGCTAGAAGGAATCACCTTGACTTTGATTGAGGATCTAGAGCAACATAAATGTAGCTGCCCAAACGTCCACCCCTGTCACCAAGAAGTGATTGTTCTCAGTTAAACGGGGAAGGTCATGGATGGAGAGGAACCTTAAAGTTTTTAACTACATCCCTTAATTTCCAAAGTCATCCAAATATATATACTGATTGTTCTTTTATATGCCAAGACTTGGAACTAGATAATAAACAATAAAGTAGTTATATCCTACAGTTTCTAAAAGCTTGTGATCTAGAAAGGATTCATTAAGGGAACAAAATAAGTGACCTACTAGGAAAAATAAATAGAGGCATGACCACAGTACCATAGGGGCCTCCAGTGAAGGACAGTGACATCTGCTTCGGTGGCTCACGATTAAGAGGAGTAGGTGCTAGGTGAGGGTCTCATTCATGTCTGTGTTAGAAAGGTGAGTGCCGCCTCTGTGGTGTGTACTGTGTGTTGTTCCTAAGTATACAAGCCGACCCAGTGCCCCTGATAAACAATCCTGCCAGAAACTACAGAGGGGAGGAGACTGGGTTTGGAGAGAGGGGTGGAGGACAGGGAGGATGTTGTTTATAGACATCCCAGTCTTCTTTCCTGACCTCCAGCTACAACACAGGTAAACACTTGTGGCAGAATTTCCCAAAAGGCCAAGGTGCTTCCAGTTCTGGGAAACAGGAGCTCACACCCTCAATAAAGACTCCGCTTCACGCGGTGCCTCCTTCTCCCGCCTCCTTCCTGATCCACGAGCACGGTTTGTTTGAAAGTTGATCTCCACTGCAGGCTTCAAGGAAGGGGTGGACACTGCCGCCTCTACTGTGCTTCAACTGTAGCTGACGTTTGTCTGTCCACACCGATGAGGTCATGAAGATCACAATCTGAGGCAAGACGATCCTTTCTGTGGTAATTACTATTCTTGAAAATCGGAAAGCCAAGTATAAGGGATTATGAGGGCTGCACCCACCAAGGCAGGTGTCCAGGCTTAACCCCAAAGGGAAACAAGGCACAGAGGTGGGATAATTCCACCAGGTTTGCACAGCAGGTCCACCCTGCATAGACACAACAAAAGAAAACTTTTTAGGAATTCCTCACCACCCCACCATTTTTTCAGGGGCTTCCTTTAAATGAAATACACTATTGCTATCCTTCCAAACATTGCGGTCAGGTCACTGACAGTATTATTTTAAATCTGAACATTGATAAATATGAATTTTTAGTCCAGCGGGTGACGGCTTCTGAGCAAACAAACTACAAAACATGAAGACCTCTCAAATCCAGAAGTCTCAAACAGAAAGCTGGTCAGGTGCAGAAGGTCTCCACGAAGACAATTTTCCCTCATTGTTCTTGTCCCCTGATTGCTTTCCTCCTACAGGACCCCAAACATCATTTAACTGGGGACTTTGGTATACAGCATGGGACTCACAAGACTAGATCCTCTCCACTCTTTCTTGTCTGAATCTTGCCAATTTGCAGACAGCAATCATTTTTCTTGCTAAAAAAAATAGTCCTACCCCACAAGGAAAATAAAACTACCATTTCTGCTCTGGCTGGGTAGATCAACGCAATTAACTCTGGGGAATCATTTTAGGGAGCCCACTGTTGCCTTGACCCCCAACACCTGCTTAGACATGGCTCCGAGAAAGGTGGTGTTCAACTATTAACCGCCTTGCAACTCTAGCAAGGAAGGGAGTGTCCTGCGCTCATTTTCATAAATCCCTTCTATCACAAATGTCAGTATATGCACTGTAAGAATGTAAAGACTTCCTCAAATTCTCTGAATGATGTCAAGTTGCTCCTCACGTCTTTATTGTAACTGAAAGACGCAAATCAACTCAACCATTTTGCCCACTACTTTGCCCTTTTGGCAAGCGCAGAATAGAATATATGATTGGCAAGAGCTTAGTCCAGCCCTCAAAACCACCACTGTCATGGAGAATGACACAAGAGAGCTTTGGTTTATATGTGACTTGCTCCCAGTGCCATGGGGTTGAGATGCGGTAAGAAGGAGGTGTCCCTGGGAGGTGATTAGTTTGTGAGGTCGCCATCTTCAGCAATTGCTACTTAGAGAAATCTTACAGGAATGGATTAGGTAGCTGGGGCTAGATTAGTTACCAGGAGAGTGGGTGTTATAAAACAAGTCCACTTTGTGTGTTTACCCTCGTCCACACTTACTGGATACATGATCTGACCATGTAATGGCATCTATTGTGTTCTGATGCTGCAGGAGACATTGACAGGGCATGGCCACTTGATCCCTGCCTTTTCAGTCCCTAAAAAAACAAAGCAACATCTTTTCCTTATAAAGCATCCAACATAAGGTACTTATTTATAGCAATACAAAGTCAACTAAGACAAAGAGTCAAAAAGCACTGGGAGACCAGGAGAATCTCATCTCTTCCTTTCCCATTCATTTGGATATTCTTTCTTCTCCATGTCTCAGAGAATGTGATTTGGGAGGTCCACCAAAGTCATTAAGTACAAGCTAGCTTGAGGAATTTGAGTTCTGCTACAGCAGCCTCAAGAAACACTTGTCAAGACTCACTTCTCTCACAGGTTAAGAACTAGTCTAATATTTCCATAAAGCTGCCCATTCCAACAAGAAACAGGTCCATGTTGGAGAGGGCATAGTTATTATTATTGTTGTTCATTTGTTTTGTCTTGCTCTTTGTAGAATTTCATTTCCTCTTTTATGGAGCAATGCTCCAGTTTATCCCATCTAAGATGTAGATTTACTTATATCTTATTTGTGGGCCTGGGACAGTTTGATCAATTGAGGGTGTCACGTCACCATGCTTGGTCAGGAAAGAGGATATGGCTTTCTTCTACACTTGCAAGTTTGCTGCTCCCAGCAGTGCACTGAAAACTGCAAGCTCTGTACATTTAATTCATCAGGCCCTCTAAGTGCCTCGGGAGTAAAGAACTGAAGCTTCAGTGACCCCAAAATAAACCTTTACAATGAGATTGTTTTTGAAAACCACCAAGACACCAGTATTAGCATATAGAGTCATCTAAAAAAAGGAAAAACAACAACAACAAAAACAACGACAACAAAAACCTCCTAAAGGCAACCGTGAAATGCTTAAACAGCACTGCACGACAAGATTCTCACTAAAAGAGCAAAACTGATGGTGCCGTAAAGCAAAATTGCTCATCTAGACATCCTAATTCATACATGAAGAGCTACTTAGGAAACACAACATGTGCTGGTGATTTATAATGTGCCTGCAACTCTGGTAAGCCCTTCCCATATTTTATTCTGCTTAATCTACATGAGAACCTAATGAGGTAGTTAGTATAAGCCCATGCTCCCTTATCCAAAACGTTTGGTGGGGCCAGGTGAATTTTGCAATGTACAATTCTTTTCATTAAGAGAGGAAATATAGTCTGCATATTGTAGGTTGTTTAAGCACATCTGCAAGGCCTGGTATAACATATTGGGATCAAATGCCTTAATATACTGCAGCAATGATCTACGTGTATTTATACAGAGTGCAATAAAGAAAGACTAGTCTAAGTCTGTCATCTCATACCCATTTGGGTCAAATTTCATCTGCTAAATTAGTTTGTGAGGGACCTAGAAACAGCTTTCTGTTTCCAGATTTGAGGGCATTTTAAGGCATGTAACTCAGAAGTTCTGGAGTTGTGACACTCCATTTTGCTAATAAATAGAGACTTCATTAGTAACTTCCCTGCCAGTGAACCTATGACAATCAGGGCCTTACCCATTTTGTTTGACACCTCAGTGAAATGCCACTGCCAAGTACTTGTAGACACTGCTAGTACCAAATTCTCTTCTTCACACTCAAGATGGGCATGTGATCACAGTCTCCAGTCTTCTTGCCAGGATGGATGTTCTGCTTTGATCAGCCAGCAGGTTCCCCTTAACCCTCCAAAGTCATCCTTTAGATCAGCAACATAGAACATGGGGAGTGTTCTCTCTTCCAGAAGAACACAGTGATAATGGCTACAGCCATTTGTCCATTTCAACCAATAACATAGCATATAGTGTAGCCTCTTCTGTTACAATGCATACTGTTTAGAGAGAAAATATAAATGACAGAACCACCCTAGGTTCCAGGTCCAGGGTTGGGAAAAGAGCATCCCAATTCACAATTTGTCATACAATCCCTCTAAGGAAGTCACAGATATCAAAGGCACTCAACATGATAAATAACAGGTTCTTCAGCCAACTCCCCTGGTTTGAATCTCATTGTTCTACTTTCTAATTATGTTACTGTAAACAAATCGCTTACTCTTATGCCTCCGTTGCTCCATCTAACAGTAGCAGATGGTAAAATGACTTAGCTTCAAAGATTGGTGTGACAAATGATTTCACACATGTAAGCACCTGAGCTGGTGTACCAGGCATAGCTCAGAGGTCAAATACATGAATACACTCTTATTGTGTTCACCAGGCCTTCTGAGAGAGAGAGAGAGAGAGAGAGAGAGAGAGAGAGAGATGCCTAATGCCAACCAAGGCACTGGCTCTCTCAATCTCTGACACACTTAACTGAGTGAGCGTCAGGCTGTCCTGTTCCACAATGTTTGGGATATGTGTCTGTTGCCTAGAAATACATCTACCTGCAAAATTTCAGGCCCTCCTCAAAGTCATTTCAAAGAGCAATATTGTATATCTTCATAACACAGGATGGGTGACTTGGTAAAAGATGAAAGGAATACGCACGGTCTCCTTGGTTAACTGTGCTGGACTGCATCTGTTTCAAGGCTGTCATTAGTAGTCTTCCAGAAGCAATCTGTGTAGTGCTCTCTAGAGAAGCAAGGTTGGCTCGGTTCACTGTCTCTGTCTTCAAAGAGATCACACCCTGGAATAAATGAGAACACATGAACACGGATACTAGAATACAGTCTAAGGCATATGTGGATGTAGGAACCAAGAGTGATTTTGTGTGTATGTGTGTGTGTTTGCTAACACCACACTTGTATCGATATCCATATACTATGATCTACAGGAAGACCCTGCCTGGTACCTTGCTGTGCTGTCTGTGAACTGAAGACAGTGATATTTTTTTAACTGTGTTCACTTTCCACAAATATCTAAGTATAGAGTAATCTTTATACTTTTTCAAAACCTACACTTTTACTATGTGATTCTTCAAGGTAGAGTTCATTGGCCCCTTCTCTGGAAGACTCTGAGAACACTTACCAGGTGTGAGGCTGTAGGAAGAGTTACTATGTGCTTGAACTTCTGTTCCTCATTTGTGGATGGGAAGAACAGCAGCTGACTGTGCAGGGTCACTCTTGGCACTAGGTGGTGTTTAACATGCCTGTTGTTCTGTGCGTGTCACTTGTTTGTTGTGTATCAGTATCTGACTGTGTCGAAGAGAGGGTGATTTCTATTTACATTCTACATTTTGTTCTTAAATGGAAGGGGCACGCTTTGCTCTTTTCTCTACTAACAAAATCTCTCCTTAAGAAAAATAGGTGCTTGATAATGAATGGATGATTTGAGTGAACCACTGAGTCTCACAAGCAATTCCCATTTTGTGAACCTGTGCTCCATATAGTAGCTCCCAGAACACTTTGGGAGCAAACTCCACACTTGGTACATCCCATTCCTTCTTCACACCCGTAGACACCCTCATCCTTCCATTCTGGGGGATGTTCTCTAGGAGGTTGCACGGGACGGGCCCTTGTCTGGCAGAAAGATGACAAGACTAACTTCCTCTTTCAGTGACCTCACTAAAATGGGAATGAGAGCATGAAACCGAAGCCAGGTAGTTATGAAACACACATTGTCCAATGCTCAGGCCAGCCCCAAGGAGAGAGATTTCAGTTGAATGAAGGTGCATAAGTTCTGGTTCCTTCTGTAGGATTAAAGGGAGTGGAATAAGGGAAATCCACTGATAAAGTTCTTAAATGTGCCTTCCCAGATTAACCCCTCTAGAAACCTTCCTTCTTTGGTTCAGGTTCCCTCTGCTGATGCCTTCTTCTGACCCGCTAAGATGGCGGCTTAATAATGTGTTTGGGTAAGACTGCCAAGCCCAAATTCAAACACCTCCTCATATACTAATTCTGTGAGCAGTGCATTGATGTTGTTTAAATCTCTGTTTCCTAATTTGGGAACATGAACTGTACCCCACGGAGTTTTATTTATTTATTTATTGAGAAATCAAGTGAGATGGTCTACATGAAAATGAAAAAGGAAAATCCTCAATCCGTAGCTTGACAGAGAGATTGCTACTGAGAGAATTGAAAACCATTATTACTGTTATTTACACATTGATAACCTATGTTCATTGAATAATAGACGCTCCTTATGCTGTAATTTAAACACGTAATGCATGTTTGTTTTGTCCTCTTATAGGCAATAGCTACATACTGAATTTCCTGTCAGAGTCTCAGGATAATTAATGTTTTGAGACATGATGTGATTTTTCAGCAAGAGATGATGATTCTCGAAAAACTGTGAAGCGGTTGAAAGAAATCTGCATCGTCTAGAGGGAAGCACACTTCCGAGGACTTTTTACAACATCTCTAATCGATTGCCTCCCAGGCCACCTCTTCCTCTTCTTGAACAGACTTCTCACAGGGCCAAAGAGTACCTTGGAAGCCTGATTTGAAAAAAAAAATCAAGATTGCAGATGAAATGAAAGCGACTCTTCAGCAGAACTGACTGAGGAAATTACGCTGAGACCAGGAAAGGTCCTCATTTAATCACATTGGCCCTTGATAGAGGATGAGAGGGGTATCAAACTCACAACCAGAGAGATGACGTCATGAGAAAGCTGTGCAAGTAGACTGATGGTTTTCAAAATGAGAAAACAAAAAGAGGCTATGAGCCAAGGAGAGTGGGCATTTTTACCAAACTGAAAAACACCAGTAGACAGTGCTCACTTGAGCTTCTAGAAGGAGCCCAATCTTCCTGGAACCCTGACTTTAGTATTGTGAGGACTGCATTGATTTCCTGTTCTCCAACCCCTCATCATAAGACTGGGTTTGAAGCCACTGCATTTGCAGTAATGTGTTATAACAATGAGGTTTTTCAGCCTAGAAGAGTCTACTCAAGGAGAAGGGAAAGCCCCTGAGGACTCCTTCAGGATGCCTGACGCCAAATTGGCTCTGTACATGCAGATATCCCTTGTGTACAAAGGCTGCAATAATGTGATGATCTCACCCACAAGAGCAAGTCTTTATGCATCTGTGAAGACACCTCCTTCTTTTCTCAAGACTCCCAGTATCGAAGCTCATGAAAACAAATTCAACATTTATGGTAGTGTTTTATAACATGCAAGTTTACACTGTTTTCATTAAAAACACATAGTAAAAACTCTTCCTTCTTTCCCTCCTACCTTCTTTCCTTCCTTCCTTCCTTCCTTCCTTTTTTCCTTCTCTTTCTTTCATATTTATAGTAACAGTAAAAACTTCTAAAACTCCTGAGTATTTAAGCAAATGCAAATTCAACAGGAAGCAGAGAACCTGGAGATATAAACCTAGGAATGTGAAAAGTGAAGGCATTTTGTTTGAAATGTTCTGGGTGCTTGGTGAAATAGACACAGACTACAAGGAAGATAAGAGAACAAAGCATTTCACTGCGGGCATTGGCCTCTGTGGGTCATCACCTGGCTCCCAATGCCATGGTTTAGAAAAGATGCTTTTTATCTAACACCTGTTCCTCTACTAAGGGCCAGTGTGAGAGCCATCAAGTCATATGGTCATGTATCATACAACCTGACATTTGGAAGGGGCGTTAAAATTATTTTTATCAAGCCAGTTTCTTCCACACACTCAGTGTGTTTAATTATATGTGAGGATCTATTTTATAGAATATCTGGACCCAGGATCCACCCTCATTTGATGGCAGAGCTGGACTTGATTTGTTTGTGGTACCCAAACCACTCCACTGCGTCACCGGGTTAAGCCTGTGAACGGTATTTAAAACCCTGCCTTCAGAATGGTGCTTCAACATCAACTGGCAGTTTGTTGAAAGTGTGTAATCTCAGAGCCAGGGAGGTAGTTAAGTTTGTAAAAGTGCTTTTCATGCAAGCATGAGGACCCGAGTTCAATTCCCAGTGCTGAGGATTCAGATATAGGTAGATTCCTGAGACTCACTAGCCAACTACCCTCACCCAGTCAGTGAGCTCTGGCTAACTGAGAGACTTTGGTTTTATTTGTTAGTTTTTCTTGTTTGTTTTATTAAACTAAAACAAAAACAGAAGTAAGCAAAAGCAATAAGATGGAGTGTGCCTGAGAACACCCAAGATTGTCCTCTGGTTTCTTCTACACATGCACACACAAAGCTTAAACAAATAATCTTCAGACAATTCCAATTCAGAGCTGGGTCTGACTCATGCTCTCAAGAAGAGATCATCTGATACAAATGGCGACCCATCTCCAGTGGCCTTGCACGGGAGTGTCAGTGCAGGATTGCCTAAGAGTACCAGAATGGCCTTCAAGCTTCAACAAATGCCACATAGGTCTTCAGCCTCATGCAGATCTTTGCCCCTGTGGGATAGTCCTTCATGATCCAAGTTTCTTCTCAGGAGACAGCACCCATCTGAATATCTGGGGAAGTGGGGAGGGGGGCATCCTTTCTTATGAAATTAAAATACCCTATGACTATGACTCTTTTGCTAACTTCTGCTTCCTTTGCTTCAGCTTTGGTTTCATGAAACCAGAGCCTTCTATTTACATAAGGTTTACATAAGGCTCTTTGTTCTCTCTGTGACACACACACACACACACACACACACACACACACAAAGCAGACTAGAGGAGGAAAAAGGACACTAGGCCCAAAGTCACTCAGATGTTGATTTCAATGCTACCTCATTCTCTCAATAGCCGTGTGACCCAATGTTTGGCAGTTGACTGCTCTGAGCATAAACTTCCTCAAGAGCAAGTGGGCATGCCAATAGTAACAAACATATGGAAGCTCTAAGAGATAACATGGGTCAGAAATCTGCTGTCCCATGGTACAGGCTCAGAAAGGTTGTAAGGAGAGCAGGCAATAAACACTTGAAGAAGCCACAGTGCGCAACCAAAAGTGAAACAAATGCGGTGTCTGACTCAGTAGAAACATCCACTGAGAGAGTTTGAGACAGTGTGGATGCCCACTAAAGAATGAGTGTGTTTGTGTGTCCAGTTATGCTCAAAGGGCTTTACAAGAGACAGCTGATGCCATCACCTCCCCTCTTGTGTGAATACTAGGTGTTACCACTGGTTAATTCACAGATGAGGACATCAAAACATAAACAAAACCTAAACAAACCTGGCCTAGCATAGCAAGTGTTTGGATAGCCCTGGCCTTGAACCCAGGCAGATGGTTCTGGTGCCTACTTACTAAAATCTATACTCATAATCTGACTTAACAGAAGCTGACACACTTAAGAGAGACGAGACCAGAGATCTGAAACAGGGTGAGCCAAGAGACCCCAGCCTCATCTGAGGAGGTGAGGAGAAGAAGGAATTCAGGTGAGGATGTAGTCCCCGTAAGGTCCTGCTAGAGTAGAGACCTGTGTTGGATCAAGAACTGTGTTGACTTGATGTTATTAGATCACAGAATAATACTTGGTTCCTCAAGACAATAGCTCA
Source organism: Ellobius talpinus (assembly GCA_001685095.1). Classification (NCBI taxonomy): domain Eukaryota; kingdom Metazoa; phylum Chordata; class Mammalia; order Rodentia; family Cricetidae; genus Ellobius; species Ellobius talpinus. The sequence goes on from LOJH01024627.1 coordinate 9,799, forward strand.
AAAATTAATCACCCAACAAAAACACTCTCAAATAAAAGTTGCCCGTTATGTGTATCTTCTCTCCTCTTCCTCCTGAGCAGAACTAGTTCCTATTATTTTTAGAAGTACAAATGGGGACAGGTGAGTAGACAATGAGGAGTAAAGGTTTTCCTATCAGACATGGTCTGATTCTTTCTTTATGACCTTGAGAAGACAGAAATCAGTTTGCTAAACGCGTGTCATCTGCAAAACAAGAATAGTAATCATTCTTGATATAGAACTCAAGACGAAACAAAGCCATGCATGTAAGGTTTTGGGAAACCTCAAGTTTTCTGTTCCTTTCCTTTCCAACATCCAAAGTTATACAGATGGAGGCAGAGAGAAGGAAGGCTAGACGCAGCTCCCAATACCGAGATCCCTCACCTGGTTTATCCTCCATCTTTGAAGCAATGTTTGGTTTTCTCTTAACTGGTACTCAGTCACCACATTCTCCCGCAGAACACCCAGGAGCCATTTAAAGTCTTTTGCTTAGTGTTTCCAGAGGAAACAATACATCAGTTTGTAGGAACACATCTAAATGCCTCATAAACAAAGCATAAACAAATGAGATGAAACTGGGCTGACCAATGACAATACTAACAGTAATGAGAATCCTGGTTTTCTTCTAATTATAAGCTCAATGTCCTTTGTTTACGGCTAGAATCCGCTTATGAGTGAGTACATACCATATTCCTCTTTTTGGGTCTGGGTTATCTCACTCAGTAAAGTGTTTTCTCTTTCCATCCATTTGCATGCAAAGTTCAAGATATCATTGTTTTTTACTACTAATTATTTATTTGGTGACTGAAAGGACCCAGTAAAGAAACAAATACAGTCTCAGACCCCACCAAACATGAGAGAAACTGGAATTCATAAAGGTGAAAACTCAGGGATACCTAGAGCTTTGGAATGGAAATTGGGTTCAGGAGCACCTGATTAGCCTCCTGGTCTTCTAGTGATGTCGGTGTCTTTTAAAGCTGCAGTACAGGTGATGCAGGGTCACTTGCAGAATGGGGACTTGAATCTGGGATTCCTGGGGTTGTGGGGGGCAGCATGCACAGTGGCAATTGCCCTGGTGAGCTGAAGGGATTTGCTACTCAGAACAAAGAATTTAAATTTCAAATTGAAACAGAAAGCTGCTGATAGATAGCTGGCTAATTTCCCTTCCCTGGAGGAGCAAAACGGAGCAAAACTGCTCTAAACCAACAGAATCCCCGTTCAAGAAATTTAAGAACATGTTTTCTAATAAATGCAGTCATTCTCATGCGTCTCACCAGCCCCTTTCAGGAAAGCTGGTTAAGTTTGCTCAGATTTGCATGTGATTTTCACATTGGATACTCAACCCCAAATTCATGCCAGTGACTGATCTTAAACCTGTTCCCTTTCCGGCCCATGGTTGTTATGTAAAAATACCCAGGGCCTTGGCATACAAAGCCATCACTCAGGAGGGGAAGGTGGCTCTTTATTATTGCTCTTTTCCAGCTGAGGTTCGGGGCACTTGTGTACCCTTCAGAAAGTCCCAAAAGACGCCCAATGTAGATTGTGGCCTGAACCAGTCAGCTATGGACACCAGAGGACGTTTGGATTTTGACTGTCGCATGGCAATGGGGAAGTAGTGATGACTTGATAGCTATGACAATGGCAGCATTGTAATGGAGGAATTACCTTATTTTCTAGAGCTGCTTTCTGAAATAGTTGGTAATAAAATGTCATGATGGCTGCAATTTTCATAAACTATAAGTATTCTCAAATATCAAGCCCAAAAGCGATAAAAAGGATAAGGTGCAGGCAGCCAAATGTTCATAAGTTTGAAACTGATCCATGACATCAATGTCCATTATAATATTCTTTTTTGTGCACATAAAGGGTTTATTTTGAATGTTTTAAGGAAGGATAGAGGTTTTTTATGTGACAATGTATACAGTAAAATGTACTGAATGTTTAGAGCTTTTCTAGGATATCAGAGCTGTTGAAGATGACCTCTGACCCTGTGTAACCACCTAGGATATGCTGACGAGATTGGGAAACAAAAGCACTATCCCTCTGAGGGGATGACTACAGAATGTCAAGCCATCAAGAAGGATAAGGGGCCAGGCCTGCTTGTACAGGCTTGTAATCCCACTCCCAGGAAGGTAAGATAACAGGATCACAAAATCAAGACCAGTGTGGGTTAAAAGTGACTTCCAAGTTAGCCTGGGTAACATAATGAGATACTGTCTCAAAAAATAAATAAAATAAGATAAAAATAAGTAAAAGAAAGGAAAGAAAGAGAAAAAGAAAATGCAGTAATTGTAGCAAGATCTTCCCAAGACCTGTTCAAAATCAATGTAAGTAAAAACTCCAACCATTTATACCCTAACATAAACTAGCCAATCTGCTGCTTTTTAAAGAAGCCTATGTACCCAAAAGGAGCAGAAAATTAAAGAAATGTAGGAATTGTAACTACTGTGATGCTAAGAAGGGAGAGAAACCAAGGCACAGGATTCATTGTAATGACGTAGAATATATCATAAATCATATGTATTCCCATCTGTCAACATATATTATCCTTACTAGCCAAAGACCCAGGAATAAACAAGTCTTTGATGACTGCGCAGCAAAAATGGGTGGTATGTCACATCAAACACAGGATTAAACCCGGCGGTTTCATGAAAATGTACATTATTATGATTCATACCCCATAATCCCTGAAACTGGATAGAGGCAAATTTTTATGCTGATAGCCATACACCTTAGTGCTCACGTATAAGGGCTTATGTCTGCAATGAGAGCAGGGCTGTCTGCCTCTTGACAGTGAATGCCAAGGAATTCAATCATGGGGTCTGGGGAAAGACAGCAAGCAAGAAAGCCAGGAACGTATCTTGTATCTGGTGCCATGGTGGTGAGTCCTACGAACTGGATGACTCAGTCTTCCAAAGCATGTAGTGGTCATTGCAACCTGGCTAGACTACAGATGGCCTTCCTAAATGCCACAGAAGCCATGTGTGCCATCGGTGGAAACATGAGGGGTGTTTCCCCTGGCAAAACCAATTCTTTTTCATGCTGCTGGCCATTATGAGAGAGCTATTTCTACCGCTTCTCTTAGAACTGTAAAATGCCAGAGATTGGTCAGGCCACACTCCTCAGAGAGGGAAAGGGGATGAGGTGTTTCTCAGTCCTCTGGCCCTGTAGAGTAAGTTAGGAATGCTTTGTAAACTGGTCTTATCAGTGGCTGGGACAAATGTTAGACTTTTCCTCCTTTTCCCATAATGTCCCTTCTTATGTCAAGAATGCACTACGGTTAAAAGCCCTAAATGATGACTAGTGCAAGCATTTCTACCAGGGATGCCCCCTCCTGACATCTCTAACCCTCACTGTACTTAAAAACTCCGTCTTTCACCTTTGTTGTTGTCATGCTGTGATTACAAAATGAATTTCCCAGCTCCCCCAAATAGCAGCAAAAGAATAAAGAAAGAAAGGTATCTGTCCCCTGTCCCTGCTATCTATCCTAAAAGAAAATGTGTGCGCATGCTGGTCAGCTTCCTCTTGACTCACTTGTCTGAACTGGGGGGGGAGGGGGCACCACCACTGCTGGCTTTGAGGGAGACAAGACGTGGTCGTTTGTACAGGATAAATGGTGTTCGTAAAGGAATGCAGCCAAGTGGGCTTGACTTCTAGGAACGGAGACCATCGCAAATCTGCTGTTGGTGGGGCCACTGATATGCTGGAAGCTTGCGTCGAGCCCTGCAGCACCTAGAGAAACATTACTGTGCTAGTCACTAGGATAAGAATTTACATGGCCAATGGTGTTCGCCTTTAAACATGAGTTCGAATCACCCCACTTTCCAAAGAAAATTGCTAAATAAGGTCATACAGCTAGTACCTGGAGAAACCTAGGGATGAGCCCAGGAAGACGGACCCTTGTCTAGTCTCTGCTCTTAGCTCTTTGAAAGATGTGCTGTTTTCCTTTTTGCTCTCTCTCCTCAGGTGAGGTTCACTAGCGGGAGACTGACAGCTCCTTATGCAAAGCAGTTGTTCTTCACTGGCTGTGGTTTGCATTCATTCATTGCCTCCATTCCTTTACCTTCTTATTTTTTTTCTTTTGAGATAGAGTATAGCTCAGACAGGAACTCATTATGCAGCTCATGCTGGCTTTAAAGTCACAGGAACCTTCCTGCCTTGGCCTCCTAAGTACTGGACTGATTCCCCTCGGTTTGCTGTGAATACCACTGGTTAACAAAGAAGCTTCTTTGGGCCTATTGCAGCACAGAATAGGGCAAGGCAGGAATTCCAAACAGATAGAGAAGGAGAGAGTAGGCAGAGTCTGGGGGCTGCCATGTAGCTTTTGAAGGAGAAAGATGCCCGTGGAAGCCTGCCAGAACTTTGCCGGTAGGCCACAACCTGGTGGTGATGCACAGATTAATAGAGATGGATTCATTTAAGATGTAAGAGCTAGCTAGAAATATGCAGAAGATAATAGGCCAAGCAGTGTTTTAATTAAATACAATTTCTGTGTGATTATTTAGGGTATGGGCGGCAGGGAAACGAACAAGCAGCCTCCGCCTACTCTAGACTGCAGGCATGAGCCGTTAGAGCCAGTTGTTATGTTGTGGGTTTTGGAGCAGGTGACATTTGGTGCTTTCAATGAAGTCAATATCTTTGCAAGCTGAGCTTAAAGAAGAGGCTGGGAAGCTAGAGCCCCGCCTGCACTTGGACCTCTTTTCTGTCTTAGAGCGAGTGATCTGATAGAGGAAGATGAAGATAATAGTTGGATGTCAGAGATTTAACGTCGCTATAAATCTGAGGGGAGAAAAAGTCCAAGAAAAGAATCCAGCAAATACAGCTTCCCATCTTGTGTAAGCCCTCCCTCTCTGTTAGGACTTGATTCTCATAAAGCACAGCTAATAGCCTAGAAGTATGGTACAGTGGACGCACCTTGAACCTCAGAGTCCAATGGAGCTTTATCATCGACTTTAGTCCTTACAAGCACAGGTCTTAGAAGTTAAATCCCTCAGCCTCTGAGTCTGCAAAGGGCTGTGGGAACAAAGGAAAGGCATGAGTAGCAACAGCTGTCTCGACCTGTTTGGAAACCACCACCACTTCTCAGCCATCAGAGGGTTAAGAAAGCCAGCTCGAATGCAGCCATGAAGTAGGGGGTATCTTATTTCTGAACAGAAGTTCTATAATTTCAGCTTGCCTCTGACTGCCCAGCTCCTCGCTGAATCCTGCAGCTGCCTGTGGGACTTGTAAGCCGATACAGGGCTCCCTTGGCAGTAACGCGCTTGGAAAAAGCATTGTGTTTTAATAAGTCACTTTTCCCTCCTCTGGCGAAGTTCACATGAATTAGACTGCAAGGCACTTTATGCAAAACGGCTGACCTTCACTGGCTCTGATTTGCATTGTCATCGGTCCTTTATTCTTCTAAAGTGCCTTCACTTTGCATAATGTTATAATGTTATTCAGGCTTGGCACTTAGCACTATTTCATGTCTCCAATTATAACCATTTTAGGCAAAGCTATAGATAACCTTCAGAAACCCATGCCTATGTGATCTTTCATTCACAAGGAGGAAGCAATGAAATTGGTCTTTTTCTTTCTTTCTTTCTTTCTTTCTTTCTTTCTTTCTTTCTTTCTTTC
>LOJH01024629.1:0-15371 GCA_001685095.1 Ellobius talpinus
CAAGCTCTCCCCATCCTCCCCCTCTCACTTCTCTCTCCCCCTCTCCCCTTACCCCCACCCCACCACATTGTCTCTTGAGATGAAGCTCAGGAGCCAGACTGTCTTGTGCTATGGGTCCTTTGCTCCTCTGCTGGCCATGACACTGCCTCCAAGGAGGAAATGCTGCCCAGAAGTATCAACAAGAATCTAAACAGAGCTAGGTTTTTCTTTCTATTGCTGGCATTTTTACCAAACCTAAGAATAAAAGTCAACAGCTTTCTTTGTGACTTTGTGTCTTCATTCTTCCAGGTTCCCACACCACATAAACTCTGGTTACAGAAAATTGATATTTTCCTGTTACTAACCTGTGATATTTTTAAGTGTGTCCACCATAACCCTTAGGATGGGTAAGGAAAGGTTTCATACCATCCCACCCTTGGAGATATAAATGGCTAGTAATGTATTTAAAATGCCAAGAACACACAAAGCTTATCACAATATCATGTAACATAGCAAAAAAGTCTTATGAATGACTTCCAGAACCCTGACTTGTGGCAACAAAGGAATGAAGAAACGACAGACACATACACAGACATACAGAGAAAAGCTGAGATCAGGTGGCCTGGGTTCTCCGATGGGGAAGGCATAGCACCCAGAAGCTTATCCACGTTTATTATATAACCTTTGAAAAGCAAGGCAGGGTTACAGCCCACAGTTGAACACAAGGCAGGAGGGAGGTTTAGCTAATCTCAGTATGATCCATCATCTTCAGCCCATGAACATCCTCAGGGAGAAAAACTATGGTGGACATTTCAACACACTCTCAACCTTTGCACTCAACCCAGAGGAAGGCTGTGTCACTCCTCTGAGCTTCACCTTGGGTAGACTTTGCAACGCCCATGGAGCTGGGCCATTGAGGTCCTTGACATGGCCATGCTCATAGCAACAATACACATTCACTCAGGATTTCACCAGCTCCCCCATAGACTTAGGATTTATAGTCAGCAATAGACACAATTAAAAAAAAACATTGTCTATGGACTGGAGTGATAGCTCAGTGGTTAAGAGCATGAGCTGCTCTTCCAGAGGACCTGATGATCACCACCATCTGATCCCCAATTCCAGGGGATCCAATGCCTTCTTCTGGCCTCAATGGACACCCAGCACATGTGATTCACAGACATACATGTAGTTAAAACGTGGACACACATATTAATTTAATAATTTTGAAGTAAAAAATGAAAGAACAAAAAAAATAAAGCTTTCTCTGTTTTTCTAGATTATCCCCTTCTACTACTGGCAGTAATGTTACTGAGGTAAACAATACGAGTGATAAAATTACCTGATCAGAAAGGTTAGGGAATTCACCCACGGTCAAGCACTAGAAACTGGGATTAACCTTGGGTCACAAACTAGTGATGGAGCTGAAAGAAGTGAGGGTCACGGCTTGGAAAGCACAACTATTAGTGGCCAGTAAGGACTCAGCATTAAAAACCAGCAATTTCCAGAAGACTCCTCTCAAGAGAAAATATTAAGCTAGTCCTCAAAGGTAGTGATAGCCACAGAGACTCTTGGAAGGTTCTCAAATGTACTCACTATGTCTTTACACAGCTTTTATAAAAAAATATAAATTGAAAATGATAATTATTAAACTCAGATATCTTTACACTTAAACTCATAAAGAAAATATTTTTGTGCTCAGACTCTCATTACCATCTTCAGAAAATCTAATGTTTTTCTTGTTTAACATAAGGATGAAGAGATCATTGAGAATAATTCCAGTTTACGTCCACAAGAAAGGAAAGAAAAAGAACATCCAATTAAAATAAATACGACACCACAAACACTAGAGCTATGTTCGGTGTCAATATGAAAGGAGAGAAATCAACGGCTGGTACAGCTGTTCTGAGTTTTCAGGTAAGAGCAATGAAACCCTGATGAGCAGGCAAGGAGACCCTGTAGAAGCTCCTAAGAATAAAAAATGAGACAGGATGATTTCTGAAGAATACCTTAGGAAATGAGGAACAAGTTCCATCTCAAATCAAAATAACAGGGAAATATAGGAAGCAAGAAATCTAAGGAGACTCTCAGAGATGTCCTCCAACAAAAGAGAAATAAGAGAAAGAGCTAAGGTGGGGATTTAAAATAAAGAAGCCAACTGAGAGGAGAGGATGGTCACGTGTAAAGAGGGCCCAGCTGCTCCTGTCAATTACACACTTGTCATGGATTTAATCAGACGGCTTCCTGAAATTTATTTCATTAGAAGTCACAGCAGGGGGAGAAACAGAGGAGACAGAAATTCCAGTCCAAGGTTGGGATGGGGAGAAGGAGAGAGCCCTTCAGAAGAGTAGCTCATCACAGCTAGGAGCTGTCAGTGGTGTCTCCCAAAACCAACCTTGAAATTTGCACAGATGAAAGTCAGATCAGTTCTAACAATGCTTCCAGCACTCAGTTTAGGGCATTTATTTATTTGTTTTGTTGCTGTTTTTGTTTTGAGATAAGTTTCCTCTGTGAGGCCTTGATTGACCTGGGATTTTTAGTAATCCCCCTGCCTCAGCTTCCCAAGTGTTGAGACTACAGGTTGTGCCACTGTGCCTGGCTTAATTAAGACTTTTATGCAAGGACTGACAGGGTAAACTAGCTCCAGATAGTCTTCCATCAACAAGCAAAACTTTCAACAGTCTTCTAGAAATAAGCCTGGTAATGAAGAAACCAATCCATGGGTCAACCTGTTAAACACAAATAGCTCCAAATTGCCTGTTTCTAACAGCATAATGACATGAAGATTAAATAATAATTAACATAAAAATAATTAATTTTGTTGGAAAAGAACCAACACAAGAAGGAGGTAATGCTTCAGGTATAACAATAAGCATTTGCTTCTTACGTTTTCAGTGATAAATTGAGCTGAATCTCAGAATCTCAAGCTAGTTCTGCATTTTGCCACCCTTCTCATTTCTGGATGGCTGATGTAGCAACTAGGTATTTCTGTCTCTTGGGGACTAAAACATGGTGATAGTTAGTGGATAAGTGAAGTACTGTCTCACCTTGAGGTCCTGTGTTTTCTGGATACAGGTGCAGATACAGATTAGCTGGTAGAGTCTCCTTGGTACATAGTGGCATGTGTGGACTAAGGGACTTCGCTTGTGTAACAAGGTCCTCTTGGTGTCCAAGCTGCTCATCCAATCACTACCGCTGTCAGTGAGTGACAAGTTTTATGTGACACTGTTTGACACTGCTTTGTTGAAGCTTCTCCTGTCTGAAACTAATAGATCTTAAGGGCTTAGGACTCTCCAATTGTGACATATATGTGCCATCCACTGTACTGAATGAGGATCATGCGATAACTCATTATTGAGCACAGGAGTCTAGAGAAGAAGACACCTGGATTCAGAAGTCAATTAAGGGCCATTTAAATAATAGCTATATTGCCAAATAAGTTCTATGTCGATGTTCATATAAAATAATTCCTCTATCACAAAATAGCTGTAAGATTGTAAAGTGGTTAGTCTGTGCCTAGCACACAATATGTACAAAATAAATAACAGGCATTATATATATTGAGGATATGATTCTTATTTATTGTTATGCCCAGCCCATGAAGACCCAAAAAGACCACCAGGGAGACCTACTCACGAAAATGCAAAAGCAAGGTTTATTGTGTGCACAATCACAAACCAGCAGGGACTTTGTCAAAGCAACTGGGAAGCAGCGGCAAGAGGAGTTACCCCGCCCTTCTACAGGGCATTATTTAAAGGCAAAACCTAGAAAAGTTACATTAGCAGGGTGTGTGCTGGCAGGTGATCCTATCTACAACCATTGGAATGTTAGGAATTTCCTTTGGATGGCTTGTTCCTGGCTGGTACCTGAGTAGTCTCAGTTTATGGTCTTTCTTGCAACCAGGTATTGCCTTAGGGAAAACTACCAAGACTCAGGTCTCTATTGAGCTTGTCATTACTGGGTCCTACATTTATAATGTGTTTTTGCTTTTCTATTTTAATGGATAGATCTTAACAAGAAGATGCTTGCTCGTAAGAAGCAAAAACAGCTTTGACAAAGTGACTTTCTTCAAAGTATGTAGAAGTATTACAAGAACGTAAGCATTAGAACCAGAGGCAGGCTTCTGTTCTTGCTGTCTCTGAGCCTTGGTGCAGAATCAAGTAACAGATTCCAAGACTGGAAACATGATCTACTTATCCTGGAAGGAGATACTGAGGCAGGGAATGGATGTTTCTAAAATTGTCCCATCTTAAAAAAAATTACTGTGTCCATACTTGTGATTGGAATGGAAGAAAGAATATTCAGACTGAAAGACTCTCAGGAAATTCAATTTGACAAATTCCCTTAATGTCCTAGAGACAGAGAATTGTGCCTATGGGAGAAAACAGTGCTCTTAGAAAGATGAGAGGAAGCCCTGGAAACCCACAGACTGCTTTTGGCAGAGGGGTGAGTGAGCACTCATTACCAGCGAAGGCAGCCAGGTGGAAATCCTCAGGGAGAATGAAAGAACTGAGCTTCTATGATGCGCTACAGAGAGGAAGGCAGAATATGGTGCCATTTTTCCTGTTTTGTCTTTACTAGGTTTGAGGAGACGGGGGGGGGAAGGGAGATGAGAGAGATGAGGGAGAAATGAATTAGGAAAGAAGGGAGGAAGGCAGACTTTACTTGTATGATTGAAGAATGGAAGACATCCTTCCATCAAGGTAAGTTATGAGGTTCTGCTCTCGGCACAGAAACCAGCCTGGGGGCGAGTATGTGCTAGTGGGACCCTAATTATTAATTCAATTGGAAAGAACCCCAGGGATATATTTCCAGTAGTCCAAATCCCTGGAAATAAGGAGTTTGACATGAACTTTAGAGCAGCAGAGAAATTGAATTTGTTTTGGAGAATGAGTGCCTCAGGAGAAAGTAGAAAGCAAGGATGGAAAAACTTTGTGCTGATTGCATTAGCCAGGCGTAGTTAATGCTCTATGAATTCTGCTCAGGCATGGAAGCATGACCATAAGACAGACTGCAGTTTCCTTTAACACAGTACCATGAGAGGTCAGCATCACCAATGAATATGACTAATTCTCACATTTGAAATACAATTTGAAAGGCAGCTGTGGCAAGGAGAAGCTGAGCCTTGCCATCAGACGGATTAGCAGTATTTAGAGACAAGCTGATATTCTTTTATCAGCTCTGGGATTCCTAGAATTGTGCCATGTGGCTGAGCCACACCATTCTAAAGTCCATACTCCAAGGACTTTAAGTCAGCACATTGCAGAGGTACTTGCACATCGTATTCACAATATTGACAAAATGGAACCAGCTTAAATTCCCACCATCACTAAGACCAACACCAGGAAGCGTGACAACGGTTCAAGAGAACCACATAAGACTGAAGTGTGTCCTCATACTGGGATGTATGGCAGGACAGGAGTTGGACTGGGCCATCGGAAATTAGCTAGAATATTCACAAAGAACTGTGAGCAGCAGACAAGGGAAGATTTACATAAAAACCTCACCGATGCTGTTGAAAGAAAAAGAAAGACATTAAAGTCCCGATCATGAGTCTGAAGTCTCAGAAGAGAATGTAAAAGCCCACAAATGAGTGATGGAGACAGAAAGACATGCCAAGTGAGGGGAACAAACACTGTAGAAAGAGGGGTAAACGGAAAAAGGAAGGTTTCTCTTTCCCACCCCACCCTGCAGCTACTTCTAAATAATCACTCAGAGGCTTAATATTAATTAGGCTTATTATTAACTAGCTCTTAGTTTAAATTAACCCATTTCTATTCATCTATGGTTTGCCATGTGTCTCTTGGCCTTACGCGTGCTTTAGTTCAACTTGCTTCTCCAGCAGCTGGCTGGAAGCTCCCGACTCCTCTCTTCTTCTTCCCTGTATTTTCAGTTTAACTTACCCTCCTGGAATTATTCTGCCTTGCTATAGGCCAAAGCAGCTTCTTTGTTAACCATGGGAATAAAACATATTCACAGCATACAGAAGGGTTATCCCACAGCAGTAAACTAACCAGTAAACTAATCTGGGAAAGAGAAAGAGAAAAAAATATAAGCAATCAATTTTCAGAGCCACGTATATTTTTTAGGAGTAAATCAATACATTTATGCACAAAAGGACTTCAGGCTAATATTTATGACAGAAACTACATAGAGAATACATGTTCTGTGTGTGGCAGAAACCTTAAAACACAGAGATAAACTGCTTTGCTTAATTTCATGTTGTGAGTTTGGTGGATATCGTTAATTGTCAATCAGACAAAATCTAGAGTTACCTGGATGATGGATTTCTTAATTAGGGATTAAGATATGATTTTCGTAATTAGGTTAATTAATCTAGAAGATCCATTCTGGATGTAGGTGGCACTATTTCATAGACTGGGCACAAGAGTGAATGAAGAGTGACTTAACTGATCCCTAGCATGAGTGCATTAACCCATTGCTCTCTTCTCTTGACTGTGGGTATAATGTGACCAGTTCTCTTTAGGGATCGCTGCTGTAACTTCCGTGCCATGATGGACTGTAACTTGGAATTGTCAGCCAAATAAATCCTTTTCCCATAGGTTCCATTCTTTCGGGATTATTTTTATCTCAGCAACGGGAACAGCAAAAACAACAATGAGGATATAGGAATCCCTGGGTTGAAGGTATCACAGAGGCACAAATTACTCCCAGGGCTTCTTTTTAAAGGCATTGAATTAAGAAAGAAAGAAGTAAAGAGATGATTGCTTTTCTTTGTCTCTCCTTGGGTCAATTAGCCTCCAAAGGTGGAACAGTTTTCCTTACACCAGCTGTGTAAGCAATTTAGTGCTATGTGTTATGAAGTAACAGAAGAACAATGTGACATGTTTTGTGCTTTTAAAGATATCAAAACTTTATAGTGTAAAACTCTAATCAAAGTAGCTAAAGCCTTGCTTTTATGCTCAGAGGAAAGCTGCCAATGCTGGGCTTATTCTATTCTTATTTAATGAGTCAAACTTTGCCCCTTGACTCGCAATTTGAAAGCCTATGCCATTTTATCAATGACAATATTTTAGAGAGTTAACAAGGTGAATTATAGTTAATATAAAGTTAGATTACTTTTGAAGAATGACAGAGCAAATATTATCTGAAACTCAAGCCTTTTACATATAAATATGCCAGGGTTGGAGGAGCAGATTCTATTCTGGACACTAGCCTTAAGTCTTGTGTTTCTCTTGTTTGCCATTAGCATCCAACCTCTCTGTGTCTGGAAATTATGAGCACTCCTTTCTGTATCCACTCATCTCAAGGTATTTTGAGGACTGAGTAATGGACTTCCACTTTAAGCTGTTTGAAAAACCCAGTGCTATGCAAATTTAAAGTGTCTTGAAACATTTTGTTTGCAATGAAGCTGTGTGGGTCTTTGAGATTCTTCTCTACCAAGTCAATTACAAACTCTACATAGCATCTCACTAAAGCCTTTCTCAGCATGGGTTTTTACTGTCTACTGTATAAATACTTAATAACACAGAGTCTCTATTATTCTACCACAGGGTATTCCTTTTGAAATATAAAAGAGAAGTAGATGGTAGGAGTCTACACCGAACACAAGTGTATTTTATTCTTTCTTTTTCCTATAAAGGTTTTCAGTTGTTTCCTGTGGTCAAAGAATTTCACATTATCTAATTTATTCACTATGATTTTTTAAGGTTCTTCATAATGACCCCAAGTCATCATTTCTACACCCCAACCCTCTGTATGGGTAATAAATGTTCTCTGTATATTTTGTAATATTTTGGACTCTTGATCTTTATGACGTTTACTACTTTCTCTGTCCTGTATTTTTAATTTTATTCCTTTTATAAACTGAAAAATATTGATTCAGTGAAATAAACAAACACACTACTTTGTGCTACCTTGTGCTGTCTTGAATTGAAGAATAAATTGTTCACTTTCGTCCATTGACTTCCCTGTAATATTGAAAGCCTTCATATTCCAAAGATGGTTTCTAAGTACTGAGACTCTCTCTTTTATTTTGTCTGACAAGAGCCCTCGTTATAGCCACTATCCCTGTGGCTGGAGACTGGTGAGGAGAGTGAGGAAAGAGACATATTTAATTATCTGTAAGCTTTGATTGCTTTGTATGCTAAACAAATATTCTTCCAATTTTTCCAAATGAGTTATTTAATTTTTATTAAATTAAGAATGAGTTCTTCTCCTTTAATCCAGGCCTATTTAAAAAATGATCTTTTGTGGGTATCAATAAAAAAGAGATTTGTTATAAAAGGAAATACAAAATAAGATCCTTATTGTACACAATAAATTTAAATTTTGTGAGAACATTCTTTCAACACATATTTAATGACTAGAGTAATGCATAAGAAACCATGCAACTTATCCATGTTTGTAGGAGAAAATTCAGGCATGACCTGGTGGTCAGCCTACCTGGCACACACACTGTGCTTCCAAGTAAGAATCATAGCATACCATCTCCTGAGTGTTCCTGAAGTCAGAACACTGATGTCATGTAAGGAATCTGCAGCTGGCTTGCTGGTGTCTGCTTTCTCTATGTCTCCTTTAATGTGCTTCTTCCGCAAGAGACCCTAGTGGTATGATCGCTCACTGTCCAGTCAGAGGGAATGTGCTAACCCATTATAGTCAATAAGCTTCCTCTATATAAGTATTTGTTCACACGCAATAAAGCAGACTCTGTTCCTTGAAACCGTCTCCAGAGTGGTTCGTCTCTGTCCCTTCTCATCACTGTGGCCTTTTCAGGGGATGGCTTGGTAATGACTGCCACAACAACACTGAACTCTAGCATATAATAATTAAATTTTCAATAAAATATTGTCAGGATTTCCAGGTAAGGTGGCATATTAGAAGTCATCCCATTCAAACTTGGTGAAAGAAAACAACCAAAGTAATATATAACAAGCTCTTTCTTTACAAGAGACAAGGTCTATAAATGACCTTATTAAGCAGTGGGAGATCTCCACAGGGAGGCAGGAAGGAGTGCTGGCTTAAAATCTTCTAAAACAGGTACAGTGTGGACGATATCTAGCTGCAGGGGAGAGAGCCATGTGCTGCTACTCACAAACACGGGACCTGAAGAGTCAGGAGAGGTCACAACAAAGAGTAGGGGCCTGAGGGACCACCAGACAAGTACTAACAGCATCCCTCCATAACAGAAGAATGAAGGATACCGATGCTGCTGAGACCTACAGCTGCCCTTTGCCCTTCCTCCACACAGCACNGGGGGGGGGGAGGTCTGAGGATTCCTCTTTCAGACTAGTGCAGCTGTGCCAGATAGTTGTTTCAAAAGTATTACTCTTATTTCATATTTAATGTTATCTCTCTATATCTCTCTATCTCTATCTATCATCTATCTATCTGCCTACCTATTTATCATCTATCTATCTGTATTCCTCAGATATTTCTGTTTTTTTTCTACAAAACATAGTTTCTCAACAAATGCTCACACAATACTGCTGCCCTGATCTTCACATACAAATGAGGAAAAAAAATGTACCTGGCCATAGATCCTACCCAACTGATCCTAGAGGTCATGAACCTACTCTAATTAAATACTGTAAAACACAAAATATTCTTAGAGTTAATGCAGAAGATAATCTATTTGGGCTTAGTAGCCTTTGTTAGGGTCAGCATTAGACACACAAGCCATGAAAAAACAGTTGCTATTACAAATATCATGAAAATTAACTTTAGAAGGAGTGATGCACACTCCTTTAAGTCATTTGCCTTTAAGAACTTTGAATGCAAGCATTGCTTCATAACTACCAGAATGAATAGAATATGAAGTATACACAAAACCAATACTATTTCATAATTCAAAAATATCAGATACTGAACCATGGAAAGATGTAGAGAGGATGTTCGGATGAAATTAGTAAGTGAAAAATGCCATTCGAAAATGGTACATCCTATGAAACCCTCCAGTTGTATAACATTCCAAAAGCAGGAAAACGTCAGTGCTTACCAGGGTTTAAGAAGAAGGGACAGATGAAAAGTCAAAGCACAGTGGATTTTTATAGCAGCAAACCTATTTCATACAATGCTGTGCTGGTAGATATATGTCATTATAGATATTTTCCAATGCACTACACTAACAGAGAGTGAACTCTAATGTACACTAGAGACTTGGAGTGATAATTACGCTTCAACCATTGCAGACTCATCAAATATAACAAGCATCCTATTTTGGAGCAAGATGTTGATTGTGGATGACATTGCAGGGAGGTTGAGAAGACACATGGAAACTCACTGCTTCGGGCTCAGTATGGTGGTGAACATCAAATAACCCTACAGTGCCGCTCTAAAATTTCAACAACAGTTAACCTTAAATTTATTTCTTTGGATTCTCTTTCAATGCCATGAATACTTCCTGCATTGGTTACTTTCTGTGGCTAGGACAAAACACAATAGCCAAGGCAATCTGTAGAAGAAGCAGGTTATCTTTTGACTCAGTTTTCCAGGGAGATAAGAATCCATTGTGACAGGGAAGCATGACAGCAGGAGGCAGGCATAGGACAGGAACAGGGGGCAGAGAGAGCCAGCACATCTTCAGTCACAAGCAGGAAGAAGAGAAAGCGAGCAGGTCCTGGTGACATAGGTTTTCAACAGAGTTGCGCCTCTTAGTTCCACCAAATAGCGCTACCAGCTGGGGACTAAGTGTTCAAATACAGGGCTGTAGGGGAAATTTCTAATCCAAACCACCCCTCCTTTTGTTTTCAACATATTTCTGAGTGATAAAGTTGTAAAATGGAAAAAAGAAACTCATGAGGTATACAAAGAATAAGGGGTGGAACAGTAATCTTGAGGGAATTAAATTTGAGGGAGAGGAGTTAGCTGCTTTAACAGAAAAAGAAAGCTAAATTTTGAAGCTCAACACTTACTCAGAAATCAAATGGATTTAAGAAAAGTAGGAATCATCAATTTGGAAACTAGAAGTGACAAAACAGGTGAGAATGGGGGCTTGATTGAGAATTATGGTAAAGGAGAGGAACCCGGATTTGGAACTTTGTATCTCCACTTCATCCCATTCACCTAGAAAACATGCTTTCCCAGGCTCTCCTACCCTGTCTATTAACATGCATCTCAAACTCTGACCTTGGAATCTTTCTGGGTGAAATGGAGACTGTTGTTGTGTCAGGTCTCACATCATGAATTCTAGTTAGTAACTACAGAACGAGCCTCTGGAGCCTCTTGACAGCACCCCAGAAGGTCACTTTAAATGCTTCATCCCTTCTCAGACCTCAGCACCTACTGCAAGTAGATGCGTTGGTGATGTTTCCCTACTGGTCCAAAAGACCCTTTCTTCATCTCAACTCTTACATCCAGAAAACATTTCTGGGTTCTATTGTTGTTCAGGTTCAAATGTGAATAAGTAGCCAGGACTCTGCATGGCTCAAAGAAAGCTATACACTGAAAGAAAGGATGAACAGGATGAACACCAGTGAATCAACACAATTGATTGCTAAGAATAAAAGAAAAAGGACAAAGACGGTGAAGGAAAAGTCACAGTGTAAAGGCACAAATAAAGTTGTCATGGCATTAGTCAGCAAAGGAAGATACCATATCATGGGAGATACAGGGAAAGTCTCTTCTGTGCACAGATGAAGATTTGAGTTAAGATCTCCGGCATCTCTGTAAATGCAGGATGTTGTGGAATGTATTTCTTACTTTAGTGCTGGGGGTGGGCAGAGACTGTTTTCAAAGTGCAATTCCATACATACAACCTAGCTAACTTGTGATCTCTGGGTTCCATGAAGGAATTTCTGAAGAAACTAGGTGGAGGAAATAGAGAACACACCTGACTTGTTCGACCTCTGGCCTTCAAGCACACATGCATGCACATAAAGACACAGATGCACTATACATACATACTTTAAAAATATTAAAAAGAAATATAATACCCTGGAAAGAACAAATATCTTTCTGATATTCTACATAAGTACAATCATTAAAATCTTCTGTAATTCTTTAGAAATATTATTCAAAAAATACCAGCCAGGCAAGCACAAAAAGACAAAATTATAGAACGTAAAAGAAAAGAGCAGAAAATTAATTATGTCTGTCAAGTGTCAAAAGTGTTCAGGTTGCAGACAACAGAGCAAAGGAGGGGAGGAAAGTAGAAAGGATGACAGACTTGTACTAAAGAGAGTATGCAATGCACAGACTAGGTGAAAAAAAGACTCACATCCTAACGAATGTTCAGAACAACAAGATAAGAAGAAGAGTTCTTAAGAATCTCCAGCAGTGGGAAACACCACTCATGCGGGGAAAATACAATTAAGTAGCATTGACCTTATCAGTAGCTGCACTGATAAGAGAAAATGTCTTGTCACTCTCCCTCAAACTATGACGCATCTAAGGGGGAAATGAACACATCTCTGAAATACAATGTTTTAAAACAATTATCCTAGAATATAGTTTTTCTAGATGCTACTGAAAATGTAATAAAATGAAAGAGCAAACACTGACAAAGGGAGACATAGAGTTCATGTTTCAAGAGAGCAAAAAATAGAGTCCCAGTATTATGTGTGTTTGAAATTCAGAGAGAAATCAAGAAGGCTAAGAAATTTCAGAAGATCATCTAGAAGAAAGTCATTGGAACTAATTCATCGTTGAGTGAATGTTTGGAAGAATTTTTGCATTTGGTTCTCAGAGAAGTTAGGAAAACGACTTAACCATAATTATCAACAGACATTGCTTAATAATAGCACCTGGCTGAGGTGGGGTTCATATACACAGGGGTACTATATGATCTTGTGGAAAGTCACAGTGCAGCTATCTTAAAGTAGACACACTCTTAAAAATAACAACAATGAAAAAGCATTTGAAGACGTGTTTTTCAGAAGGTATCCCTGTCAAGAAAGGATGGATGCCTAGAAAGTTATGCACACATTTTAAAGCTGGCTCAGAAAGATGACTGAGTAGGTAAAAACGTCTCCTGCCAAACCTGATGGTCCTCCAGATGGGCAGTGCCAGTCTGGGACCACTGAGACACAGTCTCTGGACCGATCAACTACTGGCCTCTCTGCTTTTGCGGAGTTAGACATATATTGTTGAACTATTTCCACCATATTACCGTATTGCTCAAGCCGATTCATTATATCCCTTAAATGAATATATATTTTCTAGAATAAATTTATATGTGTCTATATATAAATATATTCTAGAATTTGACTAATATACCAGGTATTTGATAAATGTGAGAAACAATCTATTTTTCCCTCCTCAATTTTTTATGAAAACAATAGACTATATCTAGGTAATAAGAGGAGAGAAAGACAGTGGTTTTGCATATGGACGCAAAATCTAACTAGATTTTTTTCTTTGTTGTTTGTCTTTTAGGTCACAATAATAGTTCTGAATTAAGAGGGGATTTTTAACTATTTTCAGCCTCGTCATCCCTGCCAGCATTATTGTACATCAGTAAAAGTTCTCTTCTACTTTTGCCAAGGGCCAGCACCTATGCAACAAGCACTTAAATTCTCTTTTTAGATTTATTTTTATGTGTATGGTTGTCTTGCCTGTGTGTATGTTTGTTCATTCCTGGTACCTTCAGAGGTCAGAAGAGGATGTTGGATCCTCTCACACTGCAGTCACAGTCTGTGCAGTCACAGTCGGTCATGTGGGTGCTGGTAACAAAATCTGGGTCCTCTGGAAAAGCATCACGCCCTCTTAAGTGCAGAGCCTATGCTCTACCCACAAACTCTTGATTGACCACCAATCTTCATTGGACCTGTGTTCATCCACTTCCTCTCTTCTTCAGACAATTGCTCCATGCAATTATTAGACTCACTGGAAATTATATAAGATCCATGCACAGTTTCATTTTTGCAGTGTTTTGAGACATGATCTCACTATGGATCCTGCCTGTCCTGATAGGCTATGTAGCGGCCATCTGCCCCAGTGTCATTGTTTTAGCCTCCCAAGTGTGGGGATCACAGGCATGTAACACAGTGCCAATAGTGACAGGGAAAACACATTGTCACATTGTTAACCTTTAATTAATATAAACACCTTTTTCCAAAAGAAAACTGAATTATAATTTTGGGGGAGAAACAGGTATTGCCATTTGTTATTACCAGCTACCAGATACATTCTGCAAAGCAGTTATTGTATCAGAAAATCAAATTATCTGGGAAAATTTCGAGTTGACTCTGAGCAACTGGTTTATATAATACTCATTTTCAAGCAAACTAAAAACAATCATATTTGTATGTTAGACATTTCTGCCATTTCATTCTTACTGTTTCCACTTAAACAACTCATCTCTTGAAAATAATATGGAAATAATTCCCAAGGAGACTGACTGTCCTATAAGAAGAAGCAGGTGCAATCTGTGAACTGTCTTTTCTGTCTCTAGGCTAATGTGGAATGAATGTAATACCTTTGCATTTACTTCACTATAATAACCTTACAGATATCAAAGCCTACATCAAACTATGGACTTAATTCTTTAATGCAATATCAGTGATTATATGGAAAGCAGTCTATGATTGCTGGTGCTAATGGAACTGGGTGCAAGGGGTTATGGTAGAGATCGGTAGGCTCATCTCTCTACTCTGGCTTTTAAAGACATTGTTAACTGTCTTGTTAGTTTTGTGTCACCACGACAATACCTGATAGAGACAACTTAAGGGACAAAGGAATTATTTTTGGCTTATGGCTTCATCCATCAAAATGAAGAAGGGATGTTGAAGAAGCTCAGTGCTTATTGGCAGAGATGATTCCCATCATCATGGGCCAGAATTCAAAGAGAAAGCTAGGAAGTAGGGAACCTGATTTCAGAGGCTCTCACCCAGATGATCTACTGCATTACTCCAGCTAAGTATTACTTTACAAATTCCCATACCTTCCAAAATAGTGCCAACCAGTAAGAACCAAGTGTTCAAATGATAAAGCTGTGAGGAATATTCCATATTCAAGCCACAACAATGAATATACACACACTGCCAAAATATTGCTTAATATCAGAAAAATACGAGCTAAAGTAATAGTTTATTGGTCAGAAAAAAACAGTGCAGGATATAATGAAGCCATAGGCATCTAGATATATACTAAGGGAAATCTCTAAGAACCTTTCAATAAGCAGGACTGGATTCTTGCTCCTATACATTGATACTTTCTTCAGATTCGATTTCCTAAAACTTTCAACAAATGCTTGCTCTCACTGCTGCTTGGACAAGGCAATGCAAACCATCACTGTAGATGAGATTATAGGGTACCCTGATTAGCTTAGAGATGGTCTCTTCTTCTATCCATGTCCCTCATCTGTAATTTTTTCTTTTGTTTATTAGCTTTTAGTTTTACTGTGGCTCCTCTGAAAGACAATACAAACAATGAGGACTCTAAGAGAGACATACATAGATCTAATCTTCATGGGAAATAGAAAAAGACAAGAT